>JAJIYU010014307.1:0-13300 GCA_030144865.1 Tinospora cordifolia
GTCAGGATGTCCTTAATCATGTAGGTAGTTCTTTTTAATGTTACTTAGACGTCATGTTAAGAGTCTCATCGAGAGTTAGCCGCGTATCATTTCTCCTTTACTAATTGTTTAACTTTATATTAACAAAAAGATCGCTAATGCAAAGATGACTATTGCCATAAGTTAAATTTTTGTTCAACTACAACATTAAAAACCAAAGTTATGAAACTAATCACGATAAGCCTCTGTTAGTCAAGGCAGGGCCTAAGCAAAACCCAAACAAGTTCAAATTACATCATAAAATAAATTATATATTATTTATTATAATATTATTTATTTATTTTTAATAAATTATATATTATTTATTATAATATATTGTAATTTTTTATTAATTTAAAGTTAAAATAAAAATTTTAAGCCCTCAAAAAAAAAATTATAAATACCTTCTTTATTAGCAACTAAGTCACCCCCTAAACATTGAGGAAAGCATTAAAAACATAATTAAAGAAATGAATACATACTTTAAGATACGTGTTATTTATTCATTTGTTCGATGATTATAACTATTATAATTACATTAAAAAAAGTGTAATAGTCATTTTTGGTATTTTATAATAAAATTGCCTCATACATTTCCCAAGTGACCTTAACATGATTTCGATGGCCTGAATTTCTTTTCTTTTGTGCTTTATATGTACATGTTTCTTGTAATTTTAAGCGAATCACCCGTGAAATGCTTGCAAGTCATTGAAGTTTAAGAGTAATTACAACAGTATTACTAGATCTACTAAAATTATCCTTCTGTGCGTGCATGTTGATGAGAGATGTTGTGTTAAATGGGGGATTGGAAGCGTAGTTAAGAGAGTTTCCAGAGAGGCCATGGAAGGAGAGAAGGGTAAGGAGATGAAGAAGGCGGCAATGGAGTGGAATTGGGATTGGATCATTTAAGCGTACTTTTAAGAAATGATAATGCATTATGTTTATCTAGCTGCCAAAGATATAATGAAATGGCTGAAAACTAATTTCATTCAAGCAAACTACTAAAAGTTAAAAGATTGAACACAAGATGAAGAGGGTATGACCTAAGTGAAAATGGATCCTACGAGTGAAAACTGGAATTGGGTATATGTAGGAATATAAGCTTCAATGGAAGACTTAACTTTACTCTTCGATTCCAACCAATTGTCCCATTTGTTGATCCTATGCACCACATTTCTCATCAAGAAAAGTCAAAATAAGATTATGTTCAATAAACTGACCAACCGAAAAAATAATAATAATTATTATAATTAAAAGACAACTCGACATGGCTAATATTTAAGCATCCTAAATATTGGGAGTAGAGGCAATTTGGAAGATCAGATTTCATCTTCACAATCAAGTCTGCCAATCATTTAGCCTCTGATCTTCTCAAGAATGGCAATGCCTATGCCCATCCAAAAATGTCTTCATAAGCTTGGCATTGGCAATCTAGTTCTTCACCTACTTATAATTAGTGGTCTGATATATGCACTTCAAGGTGTCTCCTAATATTCAGAATTTACTAATTTCTTACCATTGCGTTCCATTTTGACTACACGTTTTCATAATATGAAGCATTCAAATGTGAAGAAAAAGATAATTAGATTACAAGCTTCAAATGAGGTAAGACCATGCTTTACATCATAAATTGCTCAAAATTGTAAACACATGACACTACCTCACAAAAACCAGAGACTACTACACCAACCAAAAAAAACAAAACCTCAATCTCGACTAAATTTGCAATAGATAGAAACCTCTAGTCGGTAGTATTGGCTATTAATAACTTGATTTTATCTTAATGAGAGGACAAGGGTCCTTTGACCCAAAGTTCCGATGAATTCCTCATGGCATGGAGCTGTGTGGAATCAAGTTTGGCTGCTTTAGTCAAAAGTTTGTGAAATGCGAAAATCAAATGTTCGCTACATGAAGCATCCGTTCTCCGTGGTCTTAATTAGGACTGGGCCCTCTCCCACATTTTTGCTTTGGCAAAGAAAACTCCTGCCAGAAGACCTAAAAAAGTAGAATTTATGCAATTTTGTGAGGTCAACATGAAATTAATAATGATCTAACATGGTAATCTTGTCTGAAAAAGTGTGGGAAGACATACCAAAGAGTATGCTCATGAAGTTCTCCAAACTAGTTGGGACTTTAAAAAGTAGGATTCCAGCAATTGAGAGTGGAATCTTGTTAAGTGATCCCACAAGACTGTCATAATGCAAACAAACAACGATTAAAGATTCACTCGGATCAAGAACACAACCACAACAAAAGCAATTTATCTATTCTTGAGACCACCAAGTAAGAGGTGAATTCAGCTTTGTGTGTATACTGATCTAATCCTTTGACACAAATGCTAGATTCATGAGTTCTCATGGCATGTTAAATAAGAAAATAAAAATATCAATGGCTGTGATTTGATCACAACTCACACTCAACAAACATTTCCATGAATCTTTATCATATAGCATTAAAAGGTGCTTCATATTGTCACATCTGTGCATGACATAGCTAAAAATTGGAAACGTTTTGAATTTTATTTTTTAAGTAAAAAATTCTTGAATGTGGGGAAATGTGAATATTGACATCACATACAATCATACCCAAGCCTCTATCAAGAATACCCGGGATTAAAAAAAAAAAAAAGGACAGATCATCAACTTCATTATAGGGCTTTCAATGTGATTAGCTATTGCATTCATGGGGCAAATAAAGCAAAGAACTCACTAGAGTGCTGTGAAGCACATGAATCACAATTTACCTGTATGTAGTAGCGCCTGTTTGATGAAGGAACCACATTGATGTAAAGCTGATGGCAAGACCCAAGAGTCCACTTAATGTCATGACCAACCAGAACGTGGGTGTTCTCAAAAGAGGCCTGTCAATTTAAATTTAGGGAATTTATAAGCAATACAGAATACATAATAATAAAGGTTAAAAAGTTACAAAATCTTGCATTTAGAGACAGAAAAATTAATCAATCACACTCAACTCCTATAAAGCAGGACAATGGCTTATAGTGATGATCATCAGTGGTCATAAACAATTATTATAAATATTCAAAATAACTAATTTGTACCCTACTATAATTTAGAAACTAAAATCATGCTAAAGTAACTATTTGCCCATGCATATTCATAGCCTATTATATTCTTCATTGTTGTGTTACTCAAAGTCTTTACTTTAGCTTGTGCCAATGTCCAACACTCTGTGACACAACATGGGTAGGATGTGTTTAGAATACTACCATGTGGATTCTCCAATGGATGGAAAAGAAAGCAGGAAAAGAGAAAATGACCAATAGGCAAAATTTACTTACGTGGAAGAACAAATTGGACAATAAATAATTGGAAAGAAAAAATCAAAAGCAAAAATCACACATAATATAGTCGAGCCCCCATATCAAGGGAGTTGAAAATGAACAAGTTGAACATCTAGACACCATATCTGATACCCATTACCCGAGTCCAGAGAACATTGAATACAAATATATTAGGAATTAGTAACATGGATCGAAAATAGCATTAGATTATGACAATTAGGTTTAACCACAGTGCTCCTTCATATACATAAACAAGGAAAGAAGACTGGCAAAATGAAACATAATCATCAAAATTGAAGGAATGAGAAATTATCACTTTATACAGAAATAATCAGTAGATAGTTGCAATCCAAGAGACTAATCATCAATATAATGGTAACAAAGAAACAACAAGGATTGTAAAGGATTCAACAGAAAAATAGAAGAAATGAATTTACGTTTTCAGTAGATAGTCCACTTCACCAAATGCAAAAATAAGCAGAATCCCCAGAGGCAACGAGAGCATATTATTGAGCAACACCATGGAAAATTCATTCAAACTTCCAGATTTGGTGACTTGTTTTGCTGTATCCATGACCCTTCGCAATGTTAACTACCAAAAGTGTAGACATTCACAGGAGACAAATCAGCAAGTGAAAGCAATACAATGGCCCCGACATAAATGAAAAGCAAAATTGACCAATGTATGTAACAAGAAGAAGAAACTGAATAGAATTATGCTACTAATAAGGTTGTGACTCATATAATTAAATCATCAGGAAGTTCTCTTCCCTCCCCCACCCCCCAACAAAAAAGCAAATCAATGGTCAAGAACAAGCACAGAAGTAAAACTCTTCAAAATTCCTTGAGTCTCCACTGATTTGCTTTTTATCAGCATAAATGGCAATAAACAGAAGAGATGATCAAATTAGACGACTGTCGGGACCGCCACATCATAGAAACCGTCAATTTGATGTGGCAAGTTGAGTTGGCATTTTTGGTGCAGATGTGGTGCTGATTGTACAAGCATTCAGCCATATAGAACCTGCCAGTTTACCTATATTCTTATTAGATCAAGATCTCAGTCTGCAAGGCAACAATGGAAAACCTTTTTTTGGAAACTTGCTAAATGCACTAAACTTCTAGAAGATACCTTGTGCACTACGAAAAATAAGAAAAAGTTTTTGAAATACAAATCCAAGAGAATACTTGCTTGTGTTAGACAAGCAATTAAAGGAAATCTTTCAAATTCAGATTTTGTATTAGAATATTCTTTACATCTTTCAAATAACATAAGATTACCTTCTAGAATATTTTTTTCTTTGGGACACTCAAATTAAAGGAAAAATTTTCTTGCCTTTCCTTAATTTTGCACATCTCAAAACACGAATTAAAAGAAAAACCTTTTGAAGTTATATGTCCAAAATATTATGTGCTGAACATTTGGAAAAGATCTAACAACCAATTTTGGCAAGCTTTTAAATTTTGAATAACATACTTATTTTATGCGCAACGAGATTTTTCCATTATCATTATGCAGCTCATCCATTTGAAAAAGACGTCCATTTGAAAAAGAAGAGACGCTTCTAGAAAATACTAAGCTTACACAACAGCCATGAAGATTCATCTTGCCATTTTTGCAATCAAATGTTCCATTAACTGTGTCACACAATAGATGCAACAGTCGAACTAGAAGATTCTGCTCTTATGGAAAGTTGTGTGATCGCTTGCCTATAAATACATGGGCAAGGAACAAAAATTTGATTTCACTTCAAACTTTGACCTTTGAAAATTAGAATTAATTCAAGAGAATTTCTGTAAAAATTCACCAACTTAAAGAAGTTTTAAAAAGTTTTATGTAAATGCTAAAATATGTACAATTCTATTAAAAAAATGATAAAAACAAATATAAATAGATACATTTTATATATAAAAGTATACATATAATTGTTTCAAACGCGTATTTTAAAATGATGAATGTTTAATGCAAATTGCACATGATAACTTAAAACTATTAAAGAAAAAGAAAAAAAAAAAAAACTTACCTCAAACCCTAATGGTTGTACAAACATAAACCCCTTTCTCAATTAGTCGCTAGCTTGTTAGTCGTTACAAGCACAAGTAACTTCGATCTTCTCTATTGACTACAATAGATGATCCTTGTTTGTCTTCCTTTTCTCAATGCCTCTCCTCTTAGGCTCTCAACTCATTTTTCTTTTTTCTTTCTTTTTTCTACCATCCCTCTTCTAGGCTACAACTCATTCTTCTGTTTCTCTTAGATAGCCACTTGCTTGCTGAAGTGAACACATCATGCTTTTAATCTTCTTCATTTATAAAAAAATATTTCTTTTATTATCTCTTTGATTATATAGAAGATTCTTTGTGCACCATATAGATTATTTTCCTAAAAAAATGTCATTTTTATGGCCTTTTTGCAATTTTTGTGCAAAAATTGTTGAATCTTCAATTTTGGGCGAACTTTGCCAATTTTTCAAATATTTTGACGAAATTTTATAATTTAACAGTTACAAGTGAACTTCATTTCAATTGTCCAAATTATCAAATTAATTCGATTAATTTCATGAAATTTGTCAAATTTTCAAACCATGTATATAGGAGCTTTAGAGATTCAAGCATCACTCAAGGACGAGAAGAACTCACTATCTATTGTCTAGTGTTCCCTTGAATTTTGAGCTTGAGCATTTATTGTATTATAAATGTTTACTAGTGTTGTAAAGAGTGTGGTTGTGTCAATAGACTTGAGATATTACATGTAGACTCAGAGTGGCGCGATCTTGGGATCACTTAGTGATTGATCAAATACAAAAGTCTGCTATTAATCTTATAGACGAGTGTTATTGTCTTGGTTCCACAAAGTTTCACGTTTCAAAGTGTGGCATCAATATCATGGTCATTGTGTCAGTCCAATTGCAACAATTGTTCGATTTGTTCATAATGGAATCCTTTCTCTAGGCTAGGCCCCGCAGATGTAGGCATTGTCCGAATTGCATAAACAATCTCATGTCTCACTCTTTTGACTTTGCTTTAATTTATTTGATCGTACTTAATTTTGATTATTACTCAGTATTTGGTTTACACCTATGTGACTCAAGAACCCAAGGTTACAAAACAAGAATTATACACAGCTCTAAACATAAATTTATTCGTTGGAATTTTTACATTTTTTTAATAATAATTTGTAAAGAAAATAGCAACAACTTCTCAATTTTTATAAAACAGCACATATAAAACAGCATAAATATTTGAGATTGAAGTTCAATCTCTTGGAAAATGAATAGAATCTTGAAAGGGGAATAATATGTTAATAGTAAACATCACGTCCTAAATATTCTAAAAAATTGTTATTTTCATTTTAAAAGTCTTCAAAGAAATATGAATCACAAAATAGTCTACTACACAGAGTATGCATCTGGCATTATAAAATTACACTAAACAGATTATGTTTGTTGTATCTCTATAATCTCTAAAGTTATAACCGTGCTTGTCATAACAAGCCATGATAAGACACATGAGGCAGAAGTTCTTTATGGTGACAGATCAGACAGAAGTTCTCAATAGTAAACATGACTTCCTGCACTACTTCCAAGAGTGACAGAACTTTGGGCATGGCACATCATTTTATCTATGGTACAAAGGCAGTGGTGAAGCAATTATAGGTCTCTCAACATAAACTGAACATAAGTGGACCCAATTTACATTTATTGTGTATGACAACTTTACAAGCAATAAAAAAATATATAAGAAGATCAGAAGGGCTCAATCAGGAAAAAAAAATTAAAAACAACAAGAAGGAACAAACTTAAGAATATTGAGTAAGCAGCATTAATACTCATTAATATGCATCACACTTTTTGTTTCTTTTAGAAAAAAGTATATCTAGTAAATAGAGCCCTCAATAATACCGAATATGATGCTGTCAAGAAGCAATTGACAATCTGCCATGCATAACCAACTGCATGAAAAGATAGATCTGTAATTCCTCCAGAAATGGCTGACACGATCTACAGACAGAAAAAGTTTCTATATTACCTTCCATTGATTTTTTCATTATTAAAACCAATTGCAAAAACTAAAATCTTTTTGAAATGAGGCATAAATCATTGGCTAAGACCCAAAGAAATCAGATGAAAAATACTGACATGTCAGTGGAATAATTACAATTTATAATTGATAACCTGAGCAAAACCTAAAAGCATGCCTCAGCATAAGAAGGTTGAAGTACATTTAATTGGTGTGACTCTGAATTTTCTTGGAACTCTTTGATCTAAGCACTATTGAAACAGGATAAGATTCAAAATTGAGGTATCGGATGTCTGAACCATTCAATGAAATTCAGGAAAGATTGATTGAATGAGGATTAAGAGAAACTAGAGGATCACAAAAAACAAAGTTGTTTTCATGCTTAGGCGATGGGAAAGCTATTTTCAACCTCATGCAAGTCCATAAGAAAATGTTTAGCACAGAGGTAAAAGATCATTATATGACATTAAAAGACTGATAGAAATTCAAAATTTCCTCTCTTTACACATTGGCCAGCATCAAGTCGTTTGTTTCCCTTATCAAGCTAGTGTTGTGACTGTTGTGATCCAAGCATGTGTATATTTGCGGAGGTGATATGTGCTAGTTATAAGTAATTGTGATAATTGAAAGACTAGAGAAAAACATGCCAAAGCAGGTGTTTACAGGGATCCTCTATGCCAGTTGTCTTAAGAAAAGCAGACAAACAAGAAAACACAATAAGTGCACTTCCAGTTAGAAAAGACATAAAAAGAATTAATAATAACAAAAATGAAAATTTTCAAATACCCAATGTGATCATTTACATCTCAGATGCATCAGAGTATCACCATTAAATCAAGGAAATGGATGAAGTAAAGAAGGGCATCCAAGGTTATATATTATGAAAAAGAGGGAGTTTTACACAATCAACAATGCTTTATGAAAATAATTACGTTGCCGAGGAGCAACACATAATCGAGTGACTGAGATCAGGATATTCATATGAATAAGTACCAAAACTTAAAGGCATGAAATAATTTGCAAAAGCATAAAAAGCCCACAAAGTAGACTTAGGAAAGATTTCAAGAAAATAATCTAAGATGGTCAGTGCAAAGCCATGTGCTAGAAATTAAAAACTGCCAACAATAAGGACTGAGACAAGGCAAGTTGATGAAATACATAGGCCCCTCAAATTAAATAGAAAGCATGACACTATAAGGAATTGGATAACGCAACAAGATACTTGCAGCCAACCCCAACTAGTTGAAAGC
The DNA here is from genome assembly GCA_030144865.1 of Tinospora cordifolia. Lineage (NCBI taxonomy): Eukaryota > Viridiplantae > Streptophyta > Magnoliopsida > Ranunculales > Menispermaceae > Tinospora > Tinospora cordifolia. The sequence continues at coordinate 8,593 of JAJIYU010014307.1, forward strand.
TAATTAGTATCATATAAGGTATAAAAATGGTAAAGTAAAATTCCATTCTTAATAGGTCACTCTTCCTAACTGGTGAATCAAAAGGCCAACAACATATAAGTCCAAACCATCTTAATCCATTCTCTTCTATTTCATCTCCAATAGGTTCTCCCCTCCCATTTTCCAAATATGCTCATTTCTAATTTTATCTTTTAATGTTTTACCACATATCTTTCTTAGCATTTGCTGTTTTGTTACAGTTAGTTCGTTAACATGTCTTTTTAGTGGTCCAAGTCCAACACATGCCTAGCCCAATAGCAACTCTATAAAATTTTTCTTTTACTTCCAATGGGATGTGTCTATCATGTCCTATCATATAATATTGCAGAAATGCACCTCCACTTGACAATTCTACTTTTAATACATATTTATATCATCAACTTTTCTACTTCTTTATAGATAATGGGTCCCCAAATGCCTAAAATTACTGCTCCTCGTGGAATATGTTTAGTCAATTCCACTATAACTAGTGCAAAGAGGTAAGGGCTTAAGTGAGACTCGACATAAACCCAAAAGGTAATTGGAAAATAATTAACTGCATCTATTGTAATATAACAACGGTTTTTGCTCTGTCACACATGTATTCCCAAAGTACAAGGAAAATCATTAGCTTCACCAATTGTAAAATAACAATGGTTCTTGCTCTGTTATACATGTACTTTATTGAACTATGTACCTAGTGGTAATTCCTTTTTTTTTTCTTTCTCAAAAACTGCACTATTATAACTATAGGTACTCTATCATACACTTCTCTAAATCATTTGAGACCATGAAGTCTTTCTTTTTCTCCTTATACCCCTCCATTTGTGAGGCTCTACAGAAAACAATGCTCCAAAGACAAGAAAAAGGGCCCTTTGAGAACACATTAAGAAGTCCATGTTGCAGTAAACCTACTCTATTGTTCGCGTTCATTTGTATCAGGACTTAGAGACAATAAAACTCTCGAAGAACGTCATAAAAATCGATAGCAAAAGTAAAATACATTAAGGAACAAAAAGGAAAATTGTCTTGTATGGCATTTTCTAAAATCTAAGCTCATAGTTTCATCTACTGAGAAATACCATTAAGAACAAAGCAGCCCAAACCCTCCTGTCATGATGCTTCTTGAAAAAATACATTTCGCCAAGGGCAGTTATTACATTTGTGACATTCTTCAAGACAGTCACCATAGCAACATTAATGTACTTCAGACTGCAAATGACAAAAGGCAACTATTAGCAAACACAAAAAGAAAAAGAAAGAACCATTTCCTTGTTTAAAATTTATATGACTAGAAATTTGATTTGTAATTGGAACAGAAAGCATAAGCATGCAACATATAGCTATGTCAATACTCACATCTGTGATATTCACCAAGTTTTTCTAAATATATATATATCCCCCTCCTCCCTCCTTCTCTAATGCAATGTTCATTTAGTCTACCAAGGCACCAACAAAAGCAAAAATTCTAGCATGGCTCATATGCTTAAAGAAAATTTACAGTGCAGATGTTATCCAGAAAAAGCTACCTAATCATATCCTGTGTCCCTCTGTGTGATGTATGTACAGGGAAGCCGCTGAGGATGTGCAACATGTGTTTGGGCACCGCAAGATAATAGATACAGTTTGGCCATTGGCCGAAGTGGCAGCACAAAGTGAATAATATCATCCCACTCGCTATGGAAGATTTTTTCAGGGTTCCACATAGGGTCCTTTCGAGCTCCCTCAAAAAGTATTGGAGGACAATTTTGTTTGCTATATGATATGACATCTGGGAGGAAACGAATGCACAAATCTTCATAGACAAGTCTAGGCCAGTTGATATGATTTAAGAGAAATCTCTAATTTTGTTTTTTCACTTGAGTGTCTAGCCCTAGGCTTGTAGAGGTCATAATAAAACCTTTTGGACAGTGGTTATGTAATTGGCACAGCATTTTGTAAACAGTGTAATCGTCCCTAGCTATCTAGTAGGGCTTTATTTTATTAATATATTATTCCTAGTTTCTTCTCAGAAATTTTTTAAAAAAAGAAAAAAAAAAAAAAAAAAAGATAAGATATCTGATACATAAGGGCCATGCATCTGCATTAACACTTCAGCTTCTATCTCACTCCTACAGATGCAAATATCTAGGCATCCTAATTAAATAAAAAGACAAAACCAAAAAACAAAAAAAAAAAAAAAGAAAAAAAAGAAAAAAGAAAACAAAATCTTTGAGCCACATGTATGAGCTTGATCTGAATATCAGATATAGGTAAACAAAAAACGATCCATTACAATCCCACAAAGGAAAGGCTGGCTCAATGTTAAATATTAATTAATTGAGATTAATGGGTATGATTGAGCTTGCTAAATTGTCGCATTTAATCACATCATTGTGATGTATCCACCAGTTTATGGTTCCTTTCTTCTTAAACTGCGAATGATAGGAAGAATGCGTGTGCATTAAAGTTTACTTCTATATTTGTATTGACTCTCCATATTGTGATAAAACTAAATGTCTCTCCAATTCTGTAGCACTACAACATTTCTAGGAGTTATGATAGCAATTTCAGATTACATTCCTGGATCATAATTCTGTGCTGAACAGTCTCAACTATGACATAGCAATAAAATGTTAGAATGAAACAAAATGTATACAAGTGTCCTTGCTTCAGGTTCTTTTTTTTTTAATCATTTTCCTGTAATCTTAGGCCAGCTTGTCTCTCAATAGAAGGCCATAGTCAAATCACTATACACCAACTAATAGGAAGCACATCACTAAGTACTGTTAAAGACGTATAAATGGAAATCCTTGGATTGAGGAGATGGTTTAGAGATACTGAAGGCAAGAATTGATAGTAGAGTAGGAAATGGTACTCGTAGGGAGAATTTTTATTTCTAGACTGATTATCAGTTTTCTACTTCCTTGATGTAAATTTTTAATTTAGTTTTAAGTATTTTAGATCCCATTGAAGAATCATCAAAACAATTGAATGGACATTAATATTTTTAAGTATAATGTTACTACTAGATAATTAAGGATAATACAAACGCTTACACAATAATCCTGACCTCAATGGAAATGATACAACCATGCATTCATTTAACAAATGAAAGATGTTTCTATGACTTCTCATAGAGAACATGAAGTTTTATATCATAATTTCCATGCAATTTAATTGCCTTCCGTATCAATTCCAAACTAAGGCACATATTAAATTGATTGTTTCCTCCCAGACAACTAGCACCCAATGTCAGTTTTAAAGGGGAAAATTATAAACTTAACGTTAATGACTGCCTATCAACAAAATTTCTCATGGTTAATTCAATTAATTTCCTCATTTCCTCTCAAGGAATGCAAAAAGGAAAAAAAAAAAAAAAAAAAAACCAAAAACAAAAACAAAATTGCCCCAGGAAAGTACAGGAATGCAGAAGTTTTATTTGTCTCATTGTCAATGTATTTAAGGCTGAGCCAACTGGATTGGATATTCACCTATCCGAGCCAGCAGATTTGCATAACTCTCTTAAAGCCTGGAATAGAGAACCTGGACAAACCAAAGCTACTACTAAAGACTCATACCATACATAATTTCTTCTTTTATAACCAAGAAATGCCTGACAGATCCCAAAGAGTAGATAATAGAATAAAGAAATGATGTTATGTGGAAAAGAAAACTGAAAAGATGACAACACAAGTTAGAAAAGTAATATGAATATTTTAGCAGATTAGTAACTCCAGATACTAATTGAACTTTTACATCAAGCTTCATATCAATGAAGCATAGAACAAAAGAAAAAAAAAAAAAAGCACCAGTGAGACCTGGCGGAATGAGAACTTGTACCTAAAAATGCTCGTGATAAGCATCCCAACAAATATGAAGTTCACTGGCAACCACACCTTAATTAATTTCCATCTAACAGGTTCCGTTGAGATAATACCCCAAAAGCTCAATATGGAAACAATAACAACAGAAACAAGATTCTGCAACCACAGAATAAAGAATATATATGTTAGTTGACTGCCCCCTTCATAGGCATTGAAAGTGATCTTTTAACTGAATTAAAATACAACTAAAAATGTACCTGGTAGACCATCAATGATATCCCAGCACTAAAATCATAGCTGGATAGAACCAACTTGTTTACAAGGATCATGCTGCATGATGAGATGCAATATGCAAGGCCAGACAAAAGAGCTTGGTTATGGATTTTAAGTATCCTGCTGCTTCTTATCATTTTATCCATGTCTTTTTCCAATTTACCACCTTCTATGTCAATCTTGTCTTCAAAGACAGACTTCATTGTCGAAATAGATCTAATAAGAAAAAGTAACAACCACAAATTCTTAGCAAAATACAATTTATAATTCAATATCATCTTTGCCACACACGAATAGCAATGCAACTCTTGAAATATTATATCAAACATAATCCTAAAGCCATTAATAATTGGGAAACATTAGCAGTTCTAGATATAAATAAAACACAAAAAACAACAAAATTACAATAATAATGATGATAGAAACAAGAACTATGATAATCCAATTGTATATGCATTACAATTGGATCCAATTATATATGTATTACAATAATTAAATTCAAGCATATATGTATTACAATTAAGAAATAGGATTTACAATCTAACAATAAAAATGATAATATAATAATAATAATAATAATAATAATAATAATAATAATAATAATAATAATA
>JAJIYU010014308.1:0-13289 GCA_030144865.1 Tinospora cordifolia
ATAAAATGGTGGAGAATAGACCCGAAAGCTTTTCGTTTAAGAGGGTCAACGGCTTCTCATTGTTTATCTTACTTATAGAGTAAATCCAGCGAGTCTCCTCTCGTTCTGCTCGCTTTTACTTTTGACTTTTCCTTCTTGCTTGGGAATGCAAAGCAAGAAAACCAACCATCAGCCACATCTCACATGTTTTGGGACAACATCAATCTGCTTTCCTTTATCACCATTCTTTCAGCAACATACGACAATTTTCTTCTCTTATTTTAGTGAGAGAAATTTGGACAGGTTGCCTAACAAAGGAAAATTAAGGCTACATCTTGTTTGCGATTTAAAAATAAAGTAAAATCTAAAAACAAGCTAAAACGAACAATTAAAATATTGATTAAGGCACGTTTACGAAGTTTTCCAAATTTTTAAAAATCAAAAACCGTAATCAAATCAAGAATCAAACAGGACCTCAATAATGTAATCCAATTTCAAATCAAATTTAAGAATCAATTTCTTGTGAAAAATAATTTAAACAATGAGATAATTTTAACAATGTGAAAAATTTAAGTTTGCACAAAAGCACAAATTGCAAACCACCAAAAGATGTGTAGATTTCATATGAGATGGGCTTCAAATTACCCGAAGAATTCATTTATCTTAATTTAGCAATGCAATGGGTTGGTTATTCTTCCAAAAAGACGAAGCAATCAATCTGTCTGGAAGATGCGGGAAGAGTTGGTAATTAACAAAAAAAGATCAGAAAGCAATTTACACGATTATGTATGTATGTTTGTATGTATGTGTGTATGTATGTATGTATGTATGTATGCGTGTGTGTATGTATACAAGTTTTCAAAAAGAAGAACTCGTTGAGGATAACTGATTTTTGAAATTAGTTCCTAAAGAGATACCTGGTAAAGGCTTTGCCCGGTTCATAACTTAATCTTCAACAAATCATGATCTGCCGCAGCAACCGCAACTCACACATTTGAATCATAACACATACTCCGATCCTTGAATTTGCAAATCTGAAGTGTTACCAAGCAGGGGACTTTGTGTCTTGACTGAATTTCTGGAGATGTTTCCGTTCCTGTTTTTTGTTTTTTACTATCATGAACGGGCACCAGAATCCAACTGCTGCCTGCTCAAAAGCACACCTTCATCCCAAACCTCCGCCCACCTATTAATACAAAAGAACAAAACGTGATATATTAGATTTAGATATAAATTGAAAAGGCAATCCAAATGTGGGACTACAACATGAGTTTTCATCAAAAGGATGAAATGTGGGACTACAACACAAGTTTTTCATCAAAAGGATGAAATGTGAATGGTGAAAGATATACCAGGGAAGAAGCATTGATTCAACACATCATCAATCTTACACAAGTAGGGTTAGATATTTGACGCAATGTGGCCATGATAAAAATTTTGTTCTTAACATGACTGCCACACTAGCCTTACCTCCCGATTCTTCACTAACCCTGTATAGCTTTTATCATTTTCCTATTTAAGTCCCACAAATTCACCTCTCAATATATAGCCATGTGCCTCATAAACTTTAAGGTTCTTGCGCAAAAGACACATTCCAAATTTTTCTTGGTCAAGGATATGAAACGTGCACTGTTTACAATTTCTCAGAAAGTATAGGCAAATGTGTGTTCAAGTGCATTGCTACAATCAATAATAAAAAAATACTATGATCACCACCTAAATACTCTCTCTGATTACTGGTAATTCTTCTCTTCAACTATTCTTCTTGCAATGTAGACATAAAACAATAGGTTTCAGAAATGGTAGACTGAGAATGTGATGTAAAGTACTATGCTGGTGTCAGACTCCAGAAAGTAAAAGATATATACAAAGTTTGAGAACAAAGGAATTCAAGAGAAGGTGGTGGATAAAGTACGTACCTACCACTAATTTTCTTAGAGAACTCTGACACATCAATGTGAAGCACACAAGTGTAATTTATTTTTTAACAAATGTCACTAGTATCCTATCATCCAAAAGAATTAGTTTAAAAACTAGCTGGTTCACGAACAAATTTCCCAGATAATTGTTGATGAACCTTCCTGACTTAGCTTCGGACCAATATGTTCTTACTATTCTTAGGTAAAAGCTGTTGAAAGCAACAATGCCAACATCTAATGTCAAAGCCATTTTTCATAGTTCTCAAAAACTACTAAAAAGGGTTACATACCCTCTCCACAACATATAAAAATAAAAAATAAATACGATGTCAATGTCCATAGGTTATTAAAGCTTCCAATAATATCAATATGCACCTGTAAAAAGTTGCAATATAAAAGAAAAATATTATATCACAAATCTCAAGCACTTACCTTGTTCCATTCTTATCTATACATAAGCTCTGGCCATGCCGCCAGCCATCTTGGAAATTCCCAAAGAAGATTTCACCATCTTTTGAATAAAAGCGCCCTTCACCATTTGCCTTTCCCTTCCAGAAGTTTGCAAACAATCGATCGCCAGTGTGAAAATAGAACCAACCCTGCAAGAAAGTAAATTAGCCATCAATAGCTAATATAGTAAAGGGGCCTGTCAGAAGCATATCGGCAAGATGACACATGATAAAAAAGTTGAATGATATTAAATAACAAAAGCACAGCAATCCATCAGCTCATGGTAGCAAAATCCTGAATCAGAAGTGAATTGTTGGGGTCCCTCTGAATTGAATCGAACTTTTGACAGATGAATTATAGGATTTGACGTACAACTGTGAATCGTATATAAATTTTAGTTTCTAATGACATTTTTTGTATTCTTAATGTTATATTAGATATCTATTATAAAGGTAAAGCTCCGTTTTTTTTTTAAATTAATTGATTTGTGATTTGCTCTATTGAATTTCAATTTTTAACCTGTAAGTGTTATTAAGGTGATAAATATCATAGATTTTTAACATACTGGTCTTTTGAGAGGAAGATTGTTCCTGTGGATCCATTGGCTCCCAGTTAAACTCGCATTTGAAGAAATTCTTTTTCTCTTACAACCTAATTATCCATATATTTTAAAAATTAAGTTTAAAATGCTATTGAAAAAAAAAATAAAACAATTAAAAAAAATAATGCAGAGATGTTAAAAGAAAAGAAAAGAAGAGAAGAGAACAGAAAAAAGCTCTCAACAAAGGGAAAAGATATTAGGTGGGGAACATGCTAATGCCCAAAAAAGATATTAGGTGGGGAAAAAAAAGGTAGTCACCTCCTTCAAAAGCTTTATGAATGAAAAAGAATCAAGAATGGCAATAAAAAACTTGGATTTTTTGTTGTCGTCGTATATTTGAATGCAACCTCCAAGTGCACTTCCACTATCCTATTGACGAAAAAAGAAAGAGACCTGGAGTTGATTTGATGGAGGAGGAAAAGCCCCAAAACCCATTGCAAGGAACATAATGCAGTCGATTTTTTTTTCATCCCATTTTTTAAACATGCAAGATCAGCTTTTCTAATAGCAAGAGGAACAGCAGGAGTGGGTTTCTATTTAAATCATAAATTTTTTAATGATCCCTTAATCGGGCTGAATTGAGGAATCACACAATTCACATGTAAACTGTACAAGAATCATCAGTGATAAATTTAGTGGAATTTTGATTCTTACCTATCATCCAAACAGTTAAGGGGTGAACTGAATAATGAATTGTACAATGCAAAATTAGCCAATTTGAATTGCAATTCTGCCAACCAAGCATCAGCTGACAGGTAGATGAACTATGATTTTCCTAAGAATCGATCGCAATGTTACTGTTCCTTAACAAATTGCTTGCAGAGTTAGTTTTGGAAGCAGACATGAATAGAAAAACCTTGTGTGGAAAGACAAATGGATTCATGGTGGATTACCAAATGTCCAAGGTAGCAAATTTTTCTAGTAACACCAAGTCAAGCATGCAAGAGGTGAGTTGCATCTGACCTCACAAACAATATGGATTAACAACCTGTAAACATACCTTTCCATGCATGAGATCATCCCTCCATGATCCTTGGAACACATCCCCATTACTGTAGTACAGGGTCCCCATGCCTGATCTTTTACCATAGCGCCACATACCATCATAGATGCTCCCATCCACTAGGGCTAAATGACCCTGTAATTATTGAATATGTATTAAGAAACTGACACCATTAAATTGTAAACTTGGTGTCATCTGCTAACATAACGGGTTACCTTTCCTTCAGGAAGGCCTCCTTGGCAACGTCCCTTGTAGATTCCTCCTTGATATGGCATCTCCACTACAGGATTCCACCTTTTTTGTGTGTCTCGCTCAGCTTCCTGTATTATAATTTTACAAGAAGTATTCTCAAAGAGGTTATGACAATTTTCTTGCGAATATATATATATATATATATATATATATATATATATAACAAATACACAAACACACACAAACACACATAGAAAAAATCAACTTGGATGAAGACTGATCATTGAAGTGATTGTAAAACCTTTGGATTTAGATTGAATCAGCTTCTTGGATTAGTTAGAAACTCAAAAAGATTAACTTAAATGACCTTGAAGTTACAACAGAATCAGTCACAAAAGACCATAGAACCTGTGGAAATTATGTCCACTACCAATGAAGGATGTTAAAAGCTAATCCATGTTAATTTAGAAAGAGGGGCATTGATGGCATTCTATAAAATCCATTATCACTATCATTATCAGCGTAACATACCTGATACTGCAAACAATCCATACAAGCTTAAAATATCGTTCACTTGTTTTAAGAGTGGGCATCCATCCCTCTCTTTCTTGGAGATGAGTGAGACCTACATTTTATTATTTGTTTCATTTTGTTTCAATTACTAACAAGGGTACTTCCTATTACCAAAGTGTAGCTAATGTGCTTACAAGGAATCATTGGAGGCAGCTTTCAAAGATATTCCCAAGATCCTGCCTCAATATGCAATTTTGGTTTTAGAAGAAACCTTAAAGATCAAGAAAAATATGACCTGGCTGCTATGTTGCAATACCTAGATGGGGCCCAAGTTACCCCTCATGAGGATGAATGGAGATGGTTTCAAGACACCAGTGGAAAATTTACAACCAAATCTTATTACTCCTTCCTTAATGCTGCAACCACTCCTAACCAGCAGCCGTATCTGGACATCATTTGGAAAGCTAACATGCTGCGCAAGGCCAAAATTCTGGCTTGGCTAATCACTCTTGGACATCTTAGCTGTGCTGTTCAACTCCAAAAGAAATTCTCTAATTGTTGTCTATCTCCTTCTTGGTGTTGTTTATGTAGGACGGCTGTTAAAGAGGAGCGCCATATGTTTTGGTCTTGTAGGGTGTTGAAGGAAGTTCGGTCCATTTGGAAGGATGCCCTGCAGGTGCTGTCCATGATTCCGAAGATGATCTGCTTAGGCGCGCTCTTTACATCCCACCTCAGTTAAAGAAATACTAGTCTCTGGTCCATCTTGCCATTTGGTACTCTATTTGGGAAGCCAGGAAGAGGTGTATCTTTGAAAATGAAAAGGTTGATGCTCACCAGATAGTAGACAAATCAATTTATCTTTTTTCTGTTTGGGTTTCATCTTGCCATTTGGGAAAGAGGTACTTTTTGGGGACTGCACGTACAAGTGGGTCTCTATCCTACATTCCCTGATGTAACATCTTGTGACTTTTTAGACTTCTCATCCAGATTTTAATATAATTTAATATATCGTTTCCTTTCAAAAAAAAAATGTAGTTGTAAAATACAAACAATCAAATATGATTTTTAAAATCTAAGCACATACTGAGGTATTGACCAGCCTTAAATAGACTAGATGAGCAGCCCTAAAGTGGAAAGTTTAGGACTTGGGAAATTTTATGTGGTGCTTTAAATTTAATCCATTGAAGTATACATGCAAAAATTTATTTAAATATTGATGGGAAATGAACACTTCAGAAATTTGACCACCACCAAAATGGATAAAATTAAACCAGAAACCATCTTAAAGAAAAAAAAGAAAAGAAAAAAGAAGAAGTAAAATACCAGCATGGATGCCGCACGGGATGAAAGCAGTCCTTGCTTCCTTGAAGAACTGCCGTACCTCCCCTTTATAAGTGTTGGTGCAGAGTTACTAATATTCATGATTGCTTCAAAACTTGCATCAGTTGATACATCCCAGGAAGGCAAGCCTGAAATGCGCAATGATTCTCCCCTCATATCATCTGATGTTCTTTGCTCTGAGAGCTTAGTGCTTGCCAAGTAGTGATTGTCTATTGGTTTTTCAGTGGGTTTTACACCAATAGGTAGTGTGAAAAAGCATTGATTACCCACCGTAGGTGTAGATCCAGAAATGGCAGCCCTTTCTTTGGCCCATTCCTCTGCGGTGCGGGACGCTGGCCCAACATTCCAAAAGATAAGTGCCTCCCTTTCCAAAGCATATTCTCCTATAGATAAAATTAAAAGCACTTTTATAACAGTGATTAATGTTGAGTGAAGAACAAAATGACTTAGTGCTAGTCTACCGTTGCTGACCAAGAATATTACAACGTTAAGATTCAGAAAATTAATGAACTCGCAGGTGTTACTTAACTAGAGAACACACAAGAAGATTAAATTTTGGAAGTCCAAATAACACTTGGAGAACCATTTACTAGTGAAATTTACCTTCAGATGTTTGAACATATGCACCAGAAACCAATTTGTTATTGGAGCTTAAAAACTCATCCTCACTTCTTCCATCTTCACCATAATGTTGCCTAGAATTTACAAGTATGGCATTAGATTCACAGCATTTGTGTGCACAAGTAAATAGAAATATGGGAGGACTGCAAAATCAGCTTACCTCAAATCACTTTTTTCTTCATAGCTGCTTCCCAACGGCTTTCCCAATTCTTCAGAGTACACATTGCCTCTTCCTTTGTTACCATTTGAAGCAACCGTTTTTTTCTTATCCTTGCTATCCAATGAATTCATGTCCTCTGAGGAACATGGGCTTCCAATAGAATGAGCTGAAAGAGGGTCTTCAGGTTCTGGATGGGCTCTCTTGAAAAAAGAGAAGAAAGGAAAGTACGAGGCCAAACTTGAAAGAAAATCACTTCTCTTTGACACATTTGGGTTCTTGATGCTAACAATCACAGAAAATCAATTATCATAATTACGGAAAAAAGAAAAAAAAAGTAGCAAGTCAACTTACAAACGATGCCTTCAAATAAAATGAATACATATTAGTTGTTAATTATTTTTTTTTCAAAGAATATCATGGTGCACAGAGTAAACAAAATGAATAGAGCAAGAGAATGGAGGTCGACGAACGACGAAAGAAGAAAACGGACGACGACGAAGTTGGAAGGAAGACGAGACAGAAGATCGGGATGGGACGAGAAAAGGGTCGATGACCAAAAAATGAATCGACAACGATTCATAACGGATGAGAGGCAAAGTGACAAAGAATTTCAAAAAGAAGGAAGGAGGACACCCACTACCATCAGCACGAGAATGGAGGTCGGCACTATGACAATCGGCACAAAGAAAGGCAGACTAGGAAAAATGAAACAAAAGGAAGATCATATGAAAATTGAAATCATTATTAGGGAGACAACTATGCAGTGAATGGACACGTCAACTCAAAGACGACATGGAAGAATATTATGTTGAATCGGCGAACAGACGACGAAGACGAGGGGTGGACCTTAGTTAAGAGAATAAAGTGGAGTAATAACTACGTAAAAGACAAAAAGGAACAGGGAACAAAGACTAATGGTCAAAAGTCCACTCAGAGGAGGAGTTTCAAGGCAAGTGTTAATCAACACAGTAAATGCCAAGTGAGACGCTCCACGAATGGGGAATGGCAGTATGTATCATTTCCAACGAAGTATAAATACTTCTCAATCTGCTATACCAAGGACAACCATGAAACAGTCCTACAAGAGTTAAACAGGAATAGATTCTACCATATCACTGTGAATCGTGAAGCATTATCTTGGTTGAAACAGAGGTTGGACAAAATTTTGAAGGAGAACAACAAACAATACACAACTAAGGTGTTCAGAGGGAAAGGATTCACTGTCATAATGGAGGTTCTTATAAACGATAATGGAAGATACATCAAGCTTACAAAGATGGTGAATGGGCAACAACAAAGCATAGTAATACCAGAAGAACGGACCACAGAGGCATGGCGAAACCTCTAGAAAGCCATGGATATGGTAATGAACGAGGAGGCAGAGAGACGATAGAAGGAAAAAAACCCAGGAAAGGGAGTGTCAAAAGAAAGACGAAGGAGGACGAAGAAAGCAGAAACAAAGGTCCATGGATGCGTGAGAAGGAAACAAAAGACTAAAACGAAACACGGAGACATATGGAAGAATAGAGACACAGAGTAAGGAAGTAGGAATATAGGATGGGAGGAAGTTTCTCATAATTCGAACATCAGACGAGACACCATGGAGAATAGTGGAGAGATCAGTCCAACAAATCCTAAAGCGCGAAATACATTTTTGTCGTTTGGACGCTGCCAGGAGCATGTTGTTTTGCCACGACAGCAGCGAAGCCAAGATCCTTCAGAAAGAGAAGTATCAGATCACGATAGGTGGATTCTACATAGAGGAATGGAATGAAGACCTCGTGATCACCGGAACTCAAGTCGCATGTCGTAACAAGTGGATGGGAGTAGAAGGTATTAACCTGAAAAATTGAAACACTGGAACCTTCACCAAGATAGGAGAAGCATGTGGAGGGCTGCTGGATATCGTAGACATAACCTTGTCCAACTCGTCCATGGAACTGGCTTTTCTGAAGGTGAGGGAGCATAAATTAGGATTCTTGCCTCGTGATTTCCAAATCTACAATGATTTGGGCATCTAGGAACTTAGATGATTGAATTGGAGCGAAATTGGGGTATGGAGGTGAAGGAGATAAGACAGGACATCCTGGAAACATTCGTCAGAAAATACAGAGGTAATATACTGGAAGCCGGAGACTAGAAACACGGTGATCGGAAAAGGGTGGAGATAGAGATCGGCAGAGGCGATGATGGAGGAACGAATTTCGAGACGGAGGAAAAAAGAAGGATGGTCAGTAGAAGAGTGTCAGGTGATGGAGCAGATCAAAGCTTAAACGGTGGGACAGGTTGGACTTCAAACGGCGAAGCAAGTAAGAGATCTGACTCCAAGAGGCAGAACCAGCCACCTGTCTCTGACAGAGATACGGAGACCGACGAGTGGCAATTAGAGGAAAAGCGTGGGCTAGAGCAGGCGATCAAGAGGACCGAACGCACGGATGTGGGCTCAGGAGAATGGACCCAAACCCAATACTAGGCAAGGCCTAGAAGCTACAAAGCAAATAAAGAGGGCCCAAGCGCACAAGACAGAGGGGCATCTGAAACAGACAAGGATACGGGCTGAAAATCAAGTGAGTCAAAGAGATTGGAGGGCTACAAAAAAGAAAAAGAAGACATGCTTTACTTCAAGGTCTACAAAAGACTGGGGAAAGCCCATGAGAGCAATAAAGAGGGGCTGCTGTCAAGATGGGAAAACTGGACGTATGAAAGCGAGTCAAACTCTGACCTTGAGTCCGACTCGGGATTCAACATAGAACTAACAGACTCATAACGAGTCTAGGCTACACAACAAACTGAAGAAGACAGAGAAGGAACAATTATCTCATCCACTAGCAATTCATAGGAAAGCTCGAACGGAGGGCAAAAGCAGGTATGTGATACCCACCAATCTCATTCTCTAACTCTATCTACCTCTCTCGAAGCGAATATTCCAAATTCTCGTGAAAGGAGAGATAAGAAGAAGCCAAGGGAAGAGTATATCAGGCACCAACCAATCCTTTTCATAGAAGGAGAAGCGTAGATGATGGAACAAAGTCACGCCAACGAAAAGAAGCAAAGCATTCAGGAAACAAAGTTTGTCAGAGTGAGGGAATTCCTGTTATCCCTCAAGGCACAATTAGTCGAAGTGGAATAGTAGATTGTGTTCCTTGGTCTATTTTGGGTTGCTATTGTTCCAAATGAAGATTTTAAGTTGGAACATAACAAGATGTGGCTCCTCGAACAAAAGAAGGCTCATAAAGAAGACAGTGATAGCGGCTAAAGCGAACATTATTATTGCTCTTCAAGAAACTAAAAGGAAGAAGTTTGATCACTCTTTGAGTACGGATCTCTGGAGACGAAGATTTGTCAACTGGGTCTCGTTGGATGCGAACAATTTCCATCTTATGGAAGAAGGAAAAGCCTGGTGGTTCACTAATGTCTACGGTCCCTGTGACAAAGAGGGACAGACTGACTATTTAACAGAATTAGCTGCCCTTTCTAGTTACATCAAAGAAGCATGGTGCATAGGCGGTGACTTCAATATGGTATGCCACATTCAAGAAAAGAAATTATGCAGAAGGAATTCCAGCACACTGTCTTTGTTTGAAGACTGGATAAACAATATGGACCTTCAAGAGGTGCAGTTGATGAACTTAGGGTTCACATGGAGTAATGGGCGAGAAAGACCTGCAATGTCTAAGTTGGATAGATTTCGGCACAACAAAGAATGGGGAGACAAATTTGAATGTCAAAAAGCTTGGGGATTACAAAGAATCACCTCCGACCACTGGCCAATCATGCTGGATTTGGTCAAAGCAGAGGGTGGGAATGATACAAGTTCATGACAAAACTCCAAAAACTCAAACAAAGAATCAAGGAATGGAGCGAAGGAAGAATGATAGTTGAAGAGGCTAGAAAAATAGAGCTCAACAAAACTCACAGCAAGATAGATGGCAAATTGGAAGGGGAGGAGGCAGAAGATTTCTCAGACCTCTTAAATGAAAGAAAAAAGGTAATCGAGGAGATTCAAATGCTAGAATGCAGATTGCCAAGAAGGCTCAGATAACGAGCTACACTAAAATGGGCCAAAGAAAGAGACGTGAATTCCATATTTTTCCATCTGATCCTATCTTTAAGAAAATCCAGGTGTATGATCAGAAAAATGGAGGACAGAACAGGCAGCTTGGTAGAAGACGAAGAGGGCATAGAAACCATCATCACTCAGCACTTCAGCAATCTGTTCAAGGAGGATCAAACCCATAAGCGGGGCATTGAGGGGGTGAATTGGCACGGAATTAATGAAGATGACAGGAGGTGGCTAGAAAGAGAATTTGAAATTGAGGAAATAAAGGAAGCTGTGTTCAGTAGCGATGGTGACAAGGCCCCAGGCCCGGATGGCTACAACATGGCTTTCTTTCAAAAAACATGGGAGATAGTGAATCAAGATATTCTCAGGTGGATGAAAGAATTCCAACAAGAAGCCATCATTTACAGGAAAGTTAATGAGACTTATATTTGCCTTCTTTCCAGAAAACAAGAATCCATGAGAGTGGAGGATTTCAGACCGATCGGTCTCATAACAAGCCTGTATAAGATCATGGTGAAGGTGCTTGCAAATAGAATTAGACAAGTTCTCCTCAAAACTAGCAGTGATCATCAAATGGATTTTGTCAAAGATAGACAAATATCAGATGTCATCCTGATAGCAAATGAGGAAGTTGAAGACTATAGATCCCGAGGGAAAGAAGGCCTTCTCCTTAAAGTTGATTTTGCCAAAGCTCATGACTCAGTCCAGTGGAGTTTTCTGGATTTTGTGCTGGCAAAAAAGGGGTTTGGGGAACAATGGAGAAGATGGATCAAGGCTTGCTTAATCACTACAAACTATTCGATTTTCATAAATGGAAAACCAAGAGGGAAGATGGATGCCCAGAAAGGACTCAGGCAAGGAGACCCCTTATCCCCATTCTTGTACACAATAGCGGCTGATGCTTGTTCCAAAATCATAGAAAAAGCGACTGAAATAGAAAAGCTGAAAGGATTTAACATTGGGAGAGACAATATTTAGCTTACGCATTTGCTTTTTGCAGACGATTGCTTGATATTCATGCAGAACAGCAAGGATGATCTGTGAACAGTAACAGAAATTCTGCACACTTTCTGCTATGTTTCTGGGCTGCAAATCAACAAAAAGAAATGACAGTTGAAAATTTGGCCAAAGATTTGAATGTCCCCCACGGCCAATGGCCCATTCAGTATTTAGGAGTCCCCTTAGGGGGAAATCCGATTAAAGTGGGTTTTTGGGAACCCGTTATCCAAACAGTTAGAAGAAGAATTGCAGGATGGAAGAAAGCTTTTCTATCGAGAGGTGGCAGATTATTGCTGATAAAATTGTCTTGGATGCTCTCCCAACTTATTTTATGTCCATATTCCAACTACCTAAAAAGGTTGCAGCCATAATCGAAAAGATCATGAGAGACTTCCTTTGGAACAATAATGAGGACTACAAAAGTTGCAATGTAGTCAACTGGGTACAGGTTTGCAATAGCATCAACAAAGGAGGGTTAGGCATAGGAGGATTGTAGAAGAGAAACATAGCTTTAAGAGGCAAGTGGTTAGTGAGACTTCAAAAGAACCCCAAGACTATGTGGGCCAAAGTCGTAAAAAGCATCCATGGATCCAAAGCTCAAGGGAGAGAAGCGGGCGTCAAAGGAAAGTGCAGCCATTGTTCCCCATGGAAAGACATTTACACTATATACAACAATTTTAGAAACAACATAAGGTGGAGGGTAGGGAATGGGGAAATCATTGACTTATGGGAGGACATTTGGTGTGGCAATACAAGCCTCAAAGATCAATTCCCTAACATTTACAAACTATCAACCGAGCAATTTGCCCCAATTTTTGAATTTCGAACTAGCACAGTGGAAGAAGGTAGATCTCATTGAGGATGGAACCTACACCTAAGACGAAACATTGGGGAAGACCAGATGGAGGAAGTGGAGGGGATCCTAGTAGCACTCCAAGGTTTTCATCTTGAAGAATCAGTCAATGAAGATTGCCCACAATGGATCAGAGAAACAGACAAGAACTTTTCTATGAAATCTTTCCTAGAGATACTAAGCGAAGAGAGCAACCAGCAAATCCCCTTTCCAGCAAATTTCATTTGGAAAACCAAAGCTCCCACAAAAGACCGTATACTAGCATGGATTATAAGCTTACGGAAGCTGAATACATATGATAACATTCAAAAACATTTTCCTAACTATTACTTAAATCTCTCAATTTGTGTTATGTGCAGGAATGAGTCCGAGACAACGCAACATGTGTTTTGGGATTGCAAAGTAGTAAAGCAACTTTGGAGCTGATGGAACCAGTGTTGTCAAGGCAGTAAGGCGGTTTAAGACGGTAAGCCTCCATAAGGTGAGGCGAGGACTAGGCGGCGCCTAGGCCGTCCTTAAAATAATTATTTAAAGATCCCTGAAGAATTATTTATTTATTTATTGATCTCTTACCCAATATATATATATATATATA
>JAJIYU010014309.1:0-13345 GCA_030144865.1 Tinospora cordifolia
TTCATCCAAAAATTCTATTTATCATTCTAAAAATCTGATAATTACTCCAAAAATTCATAAATTAATCCCATAAATTATTTTCCTCAAGAAAACACATTTTCCTAATATTTCTATGTGTTTTCTCCTTAAAATTGTATTTTCTCAAATTATTTCTATTTCCTTTAATAATAAATTCGAATTTGAGAAAAATAGGGGAAAATATTGTATTTTCTCATTATAATTCCAGAAAATACATTGAGTACATGAACGTCGGACCCGTCGTTTCGATGATAAAAAATGCGGGTCGTCACAGTAATTATGATTTATGCAACCATCCATTCCTAAAATCTATATAAAGGGATGCTTACATTGTAAAGTTTGTACCAAGGTTGAAATCTAACATCTTATCAAGAGAATAAAAAGTTTTCCTCCATTCTCTATTCTCTCTAATTTGTCTTCTTATTTTCTTTATCTTCTAGTAGTTTTTTTATCTCATAATACGTTATCAGCACAATTACGCTCTTGATGAAAATATCTTGAAGATTAAAGAAATAAGAGCTTCGAAGGTATATTTTTAATTTGTGAGATTGTTTTTTATACTATTATTTGAATGATGCATATCTTTTGTACATATGTATGATTTAATGTAAATTATATATAATATCTTTAACTAAGAAAATATGTTCTATAGTTGCGTTTTATAAGATCTTCTACATCAGAAATCAAAAGCCAAAATGTGACAAATGAATAATTAATTTGATATATATCAATTACTCATGTTATATTCATGATTTTTATAATATAAATAGTACTACAAATTTGAGTTGATAGTAGGTAAGTCTTGTTCCGAGTAAAGTTAAACATTAAAAGAAAGATGAGTTATCATATTCTAGGATGTCGCTTATTTAAAAAGACTTTGTCTCACCGCTCTTTCCTAGATGTTGTCCTACTAACTCATACAAAGAGTACCTTTTAGAAAGAAAAATCAAGATGTGAACATTTAAAAATAAAATGTTATTCTTGATGTTATTAACATTCATACATTATTTCTTATTATAATTTTATTATAGTTATATATGTGTGTTCATTTGTAAATTATATATGGAGGTTAAAAGTATAGATGTTTAAAATTATGGAAAATGATAAATATACATCTATTTCATTAATATTACGAAAAATAAATAATTTTTATGAATATAAGTATTAAATTGCATATTTTGATGCACAAGCAAAATAAAAATTATTTCGATAAAAAATTTTCGTCCAAATGGTATTACACATTCCATAAAGTGAATGGTGATTTGTTAATAATTATTAATATAGACATGAATATAATTGTCATAATATATATATATATATATATATATGGTGATCGAAAGAAGAATAATTTCTCTAAAAATAATTATCATATTTTAGTGCTCATTGTTTTCAAATAATTAATATTATACTACAAGGCATAAAGAGATTGCAAATTAAATGAGATTAATTTAACTTGATATAATATTTTGTTTATATCTTAAGTTACATGATAAAAACTATGTATATGATTGAAATTATTATTATTTTTTATATATTTGAATCAAAAACCAAGGCCTCGAAGGTCTTTAGGCTCAAAGGCCCTTAAAATATTTAGAATTATTTCAATCATGTATGTTGACTATATTTTTTAATAAATTTTACTGCATATAAATAAAAGAAAACTTTATGATTGAAATATATATAGCTTGAAGCAATAAAAAAAATTCAGTCAACATCTTATTATTTTTATTTATTTAAATACAAAAATATTATGGTTGGTTGCGCATGAAGTTGCAGTACCAATTATATACAAAATATATTATAATATTTAATTTGATATATTAAAATAACAAAACTTGAAAAAGAAAATTCATAGCCTAAAGCTATATAACGAAATAAATATTTTATAACTTAAAACTATTAAAAAATAAACTTTTGATTATTGGCCATTAAAAGGGTCTTAGTAGTGAGATTTTCTAGTATAAAGTCATTGAAAATAAAATTATAAAATTATTATAACTAGCCAAAAGCTATTGAAATATTTTAAAATGTCAAAGTTATAATGCTCTATATGTAACTAGATCAAGTTTTGCCTATAGATCTACGTATATAATTATAGATTTCTAAATTACTCTGAAGCCAATTAAGAAATAGTCAAATGGTAATAGAAAATTTCAAAAATCTTTATTCTATCATTTTTTAAGTGAAAAAATTAATTATTAATTAACATTATCTTTGAACACATACAATTAATTTTATTATTTAATGTTTTTGTTTGACATTTATTTATTGTTCCAAATTAACTTTACAAATATTTCATGACAAATATTATTAAGAGATTCATCTTAATTAAGTTTGCAATGTTACTTGATCAGTTAAACTGAAAATTTATTTTGACCATATGATAAATCATGTAATATTTAAATATTAAAGTGTTATAAAATAATATTTATATTAAAATTTGTTATTTAGCAGGAAATATGATTTAGAAGTAGCATTAAAATGTTAAAGTGAAAAAATCATATTTTGATATAATCTATATAATGCAAATCATAATTGAGAATATTTCAAGAACCAGAATTATGGTTATAGTTGTTGATAACATGATTATAATTGTTATTATTCTCTTGAAGTGGAATAATGTCATTATTGTGACAATGAAATTAAAGATTATAAAATGTTTGTATTATTTATTAAATAAATTGATATTGGTTGGATATATGGAGTACCATCATATGATTGATCAATGCCTCAATAAAAATATATTGAGATTGAAAAATTATTAATGGCTTATGTAGGGCAACTAGTATAATAACAAATACAATATGTTTGTAGTAACAAAATAATATTTTATATTTTGTTAAAATTGTTTTCGAAGAACAATTAATATATTGATAATAATTACTCTAGAAGAGTAAATTACAGATTATAAATAAGTATTTTTGAAGAACAACTATTTTTTGAAATATAAGGTCAATTAAAATATATTGTGATTGAGAGCAAAAGGTTTTTTGGCGCAAATATATTTATATTTTGACTTAATTAGCCAAATGTTTTAGCAACCTCAATATGACGTTTCTATAATGAAATGATTAAATGAAGCAATTTTATTGTCATTAGGCGGAAAAAACCCAATTTTGAAATAATGACATATAAAATTGCTAATGTAATATGAGGTTATGTGAATATGCATTTCAAATGAGAAGTTAAAAACCAATTGATAGTTCACAAGATCAATCGACTATGTGAACCTGAATTTCAAATGAAAAGCTGAAAACCAATTAGTGATTCACAAGATAAATCATGTGCAAATATAAATCAATTAACTGATGCATAAGTTATTTGTGAAAATTTGACGCACCTGAAGTGTAATTGACCGGTTAAGTCAAATGACACATATGCAAAATATTCCTAAAGAGAAATAAAATAACATTCCAATTATATGTCCCATGAATTGAGAATTAAATATTTCATAGAATGGAATAAATTGAGAACGTGAGTATTCTAAAACATAAATATCTCATGAAGACATATATATTAAAAAATTAAATATTTTTCTAAAGAGAATAAATTTGATGTAAATGTCTACTAAAACAACCTAAATATGCCTTATATATGAAAAATATCATAAATTTAATATATGTGTGAAATATTGAATAAAATTTAATATTGCTCATGGTATTTATGATATTTTAAATTGTCCATTAATATTTTATAAAATGAGGATCCTATACTATAGATTGTAGAATAATGTCAACATTAAAATAAACAAATTAAACTTATATGAGAAATATTGTTATCATAACACTTGATAGTGTAATATGTTGTATACAAATGAATATTCTATGGATATTTTCAAAGAAATTGGATCCATAGATGATGGTACATATGAAAAATCCCATAAGAATTAAAATCTCAAAAGGATTAAAATCCTTGAAGAATTAAAATTTTTAAAGGATATAAAATGCATGCTTGAAGCAAATGCTTCGAAATATAAATTTTAGAATGTTTAACGTTATCACATATATTACTTGATTATTCATGTGCATATCTTACAATCCTGTTGATTGTTATTTACATGTTTATATTATAATTGTATTTATTAATTTGTATTTATTATGCATATCATTGTTATTTACTACTTAAATATTATGACCACGTGAGAAGTAGTGAAGAAATAGAAAAGTTGACAAAATAGAATTCTATCTCAGCTTACAGATTGAGAATTTTTCAAGTTAAGTTCTTCAGAAAGTTTTTGATGGACAAAGCATATCCATGTCATCATGAGGGGGAGAATAAAGATGAGTTATTTATTAATGTATTGTACTTTTTTTCCTTAGCTAAGGTTTTGTCCCACTGAGTTTTTCTTGCAAGGTTTTTAATAAGGTAGTCCTAATAGTAGTATAAGACTGCAAAAGAATATGTACTCTTTTTTCTTTTAGATTTTTGTCCCACTGAGTTTTATT
Organism: Tinospora cordifolia; assembly: GCA_030144865.1. Taxonomy (NCBI): domain Eukaryota; kingdom Viridiplantae; phylum Streptophyta; class Magnoliopsida; order Ranunculales; family Menispermaceae; genus Tinospora; species Tinospora cordifolia. Next base: position 4,464 of record JAJIYU010014309.1, read on the forward strand.
TAATAAGGTTTTAATGAGACATATTCTCATATAAAGGACATTCAAAGGAGGAGTGTTATAAATAATTATCTTGAATTCCTTTGTAACTATTACCATTTAATATTTTGTAACCCTAAATCTCATTATGTCCAAATTAATGAAATTATTTAAATATTGTAGTTATGATTTATGTAACCCACAATTCCTAAAATCTATATAAAGGGATACTTACATTGTAAAGTTTATACCAAGATTAAAATTCAACCTCTTATTAAGAGAATGAAAAGTTTTCCTCCATTCTCTATTCTCTTTAGTTTGTCTTCTTATTTCCTTGATCTTCTAATAGTTTTTTTTATTTCATAACAAAACCAACTTAATCTCATTTTTGAAGGTTGAGAACATCAAAAGCATTAAAATTTGGGTAAGCCTCTAAAATTGAGTCATGGGCAAATTTCAACAAATCAATGAATTTTACCTTGTGTATCTGTAATTTAATGACATACCACACCAAATTTACTCATTTAATCAAAATAATTGACGTGCAACTAACTTTTCAAAAGTCAAAGATCATAATTTAGCGAGGTCCAACATAATAGAACCTCCATATTCTCAGTAAAATGTCGAAAAATTTACTATCTAGGTGTGGATTTAGGATTATAAAGCTTCAGTCCATTGTTATCAAGTCATCTAAATCTCTAGAAAACAAATCACTAACGTTTTGGAAACTCATGTTTTTTCGCACAAAAAAGAGGAATTTTCAAGCGTAAAATAATTTTGAAAGAAAATTATTATTTTAGAAACACTCAGAAACATTGTCTTAATCATTCTAGGGGTGTCGCGTCTATTTTATTCAATATCCAATAATTTGTCTATTCTATTCAATATCCAATAATCTTTAATATGATAATATGAATAAGTGGACTAGAAATCAAGATAAATGCAATACCCTGATTCTCGAACTATAACCATAACATACATATTCCAAACGTATAGATGTATAAATTTTTTTGCAAGCATCCATTTATCACAATAAAAAATCTGAACATTACTGTTACATTATCATAATAATTTCTTAGTCCCACTAAGTCACATCCTATAATATTATATGATTGAATAAATGGATAAATAAATAGATTAATAACTAAAAAACATGAGATGACATATTTGTTCAATTTAACCTCAACAATATTCAAACTAACATCTGACTCCATGGTCGTATATTACATAACAACTCCATAAATGAAATAAGGAGAGATTCTCTGATTACTTGCCTAACTAAAGACAATAATAAACTTATGATTAAGATGATCTCATTAGGGAGTGCTAACACTAACCACACTCTGTTGCATATTATTAACGACAATGCTTAGCTACTGGATATCTAAAAATAAGAAGTGGGGTTGGCTCAAAGAGCATAGTGGAGCATATGCTATATATCTCAAGTATTATTAAAGCCAAAATATAGAACATGTAAACACTTATTAAACATTAGGTGTTTCAAATAATTTAATTGTTTTTCGTTCGACATTCAGACCGAAAGCAACATCCTCGGTGTTCTCATCACATCACATACTCTAACAAAGTGCGCCTAGTACTAATGACAAGGAGTATTGGAGCACGCCTATCATCCAATGTCAAAGAACTAGGGTCTAACCCAATGTTCTACTTCAAACCATAATGCCAATTTCATAACTTGAGAACACTCACAGTGATCAATTGTGACTCATTGCGTTGGTATATGATTCAATTCTTGATTATAATGATATTACAATGATAATGAGATTCCAAATTCTAGCAGTTTCACAATTTCATAATTTAAAGACAACTTATTCATAATATTGTAAAAGCATATAATCAATCACATATAGAATCAGACCACATGTTACTTCACGTATAATAATATATGCAACTTATTTTGAAAACATGTAATCATCATAAATGTGTGATAATTATAAAATCAAAAGTTTATCAATTAACACACTAGCATGCATCGAATATTCATTCAAAATAATAAACAAACACATTCCATATTTACAACTTAAATAATATTAAAGAGCTACGTAATCATTTCTACTTTGCCAATGCGAATCTTCAAATCATTTTCTTCGTACACTGTGGTATCGATGTCTTGAGTTCTTAACCTATGATATTTTTTTGAATTATAATCGTCAACTCATAATTTTAATATACCAAAAATTTTATACCATTTATCTAATTACACACAAATTTTGTATATATATATATACACACACACACACATATTGGGAGTTGACATTAATTACAAAGCATGATCAATATCATGGTTTAAAAGGTCTGTACACGTAAAAGATATGATGTAGAGGAAAATAGCAGATTAGCATATTAGTAGATTATATGTATAACGGTAGGACAAACATAAATTGTTAATAGCAAATTACATACATAAACTGTTAATAGCATATTATATATATATATATATATATATATATATATGATCATGGATTGATTGAATATAAGTAATGTAATATAGCGATTAACATGAGATAACAAGTGACATATTTTATATAATGATTTATATTATATATATATATATATATATTATAAATCATTATTTAGTGGGATTCTTCCTGTACGTGCTCAAGCTGTCTAGATTATGATTTTGCTTTACAATATGATGAACCTGAAAAACCAAAGAGACGATTTTCTCGAGGAAATCTTCAAGAACGATATGAATCAAGAGATCCTCAAGTTGGTCTCATTGATTCTCCTTCAGGACGTTTCCAATATTTTATCCTTCTCTCTGAAGATGTTCCTCTCGAATGCAATGTTATTTCTGGCTCTGTCTCTTCCTAGGTCCCTCCTAATGACAGATCTGAAGATCCTTTTACTGGCCTCCCCATGCAATATCTAGTTAAACAAACCAAAATTGTGATGCCTTCTGGACCAGAGCTGAAACCCTTATCTGATACTGAGGCAATTCTTAATTGGCAATCCAATAATGTTTTGTTTCAAAATGATCTTCTCAGATCTATTGCACAAAAACAAGATGCGATGGCACAAAAGCAAGATTCGTTTATCCAGCGCTAAGATTTTCAAGAACAACTTATTATTGCTATTCATGACCGACTGAATCAAATCCATCAAGAATTAATGGACCTAGCCAATTCTGTTAAAAGCTATGCAGAAACATCTACTCTTTTTCTTCCCCCAAAAAGAGAACAGAAATAATTCAAAGCCCAGTTGCGAGACATTCAAGCTAATACTTCAGTCGTTCCCTCTTATGAACCTCACTATGTACCTACCCAAACCAGACCCTCTTGTGTATTTTCTTCACTATTTCCTGCTGATTATGAGCCTGCTTTTCAGCAAAAACAAAGGTTTTCACCATTGCCTCCTCTTGAAATCCATGCTCACTAGGCTCCATCTTATCTTGCAGCTACTGAACGTCTTTTCAACAGGCGTAAAGACAAAGGTAAATAAAAGGTGGTTCTCACTATTGACACACCTTACCCAAACACCTTGGCATAATTTCTTCAACAAATGGCACATATTGATGAGCCTACACCTGAAGTTCATCATAGTACTCCCCGAAATGAAGACGAAGACGAAGGATCTTTGACTCCCTCCTCTTTCTCTTCTTATATATCTGACTCCTCTGAATCTGATAATATTTTGGTGGCCTCACAAACAAGTGAATCAAGCAGGTCTCATGTTGATCCAGCTCTTGAACCTGAAGACATGGAACTTCCAGGGCCTCCTCAACCTCCAGGGCCTCCCCTTGCTCCTTCCCATCCTTCCAGCTACACCAAGTCTAATGGATTTCATACCTTTAACTTGGATAAACTACCTTATGACGATTGACCTCTTTTCTTTCATGACATGCTGTCATGGTGCCATTCTGAAAAACTCAAAGGCCTCACTGATCGTCTTGTTATTGAGAAGCTAGTTACAAAATTTTCTGGTAGTTTCCGAGATTGGTGACTTGATATCAAGGAATATCGTCAGGTTCATTTTCTTAACCGACCCTTTTTGGAATTAATGGATCATTTATATACTATATTTGTTGGCCCCCTTGACCATGTTAAAGAACGAGCACGAGAAAGGTTTCTCTCTACCAAGTGTTGTACTTTTTCAAAAAAATATTTTCGAGAACATTATGCCAAGATGTCTCGAATTTTTTATCTCATCAATGGTTATGATGATAATAATCTCAAAGTGGTCTTCTTCTATTCGTTCCCAAGATAGATATCTTCCAAAGCAAAAATTCACATGCAGAATGCTAACAAGAAATTCGAAGATTGTACGTTGGGCCAATTATTTTCTTTTATCCAGCTTGGCAGGATGGAACTTTGCTCTGACCACTTATTTTTTCAACACCACCTTAAGATGGGCAAGACACTTCAAAAATCCTGTATGAATGATGATCCTACCTATTTCGACAAATATCATCCATATGAACCTTGTTCTTATTTAAAAGGTTATCCAACTTTCCCTATCCCTAGACAGCATAGGTCTAAGAAACATCATTCCTCCCCGAAAAAATTCAAATGGAAGTTCTTACGAAGAAAATAATTTCGTAAGAAGTTTGTTGATTCTCGGTGCTTTATTTGCAAAAAATCTAGGCATTTTGCAAAGGAATTTCCTAGCAAAACTAAAAGGCGTGCAAAACTCATCTCCCAGATTGAACAACTCATAAACACATAACTTTCTGATGTTGAGTCTCTTTATTCTTTAGATGATGAGTTTTCTCCTATGGTATTAATGGCGATTTTTGACACTCAGGCTCTAATTCTTAATATTGAACCCTCTGCCAACGCCATTTCTCATTTGCCTTATACTAAGGTTCAGGTATATTTATCCCCTTACCATAACCCTATTACTCTCACTGCTCTTTTTGATACAGGAGCTACTGCTACTCTCATGCATCCCTCAATGCTCTCGTCTGATTGGTGGAAACCATACCACCCAAATTTCAATACTACAAGCTCTTCCTCTTTGGCTATCACACTGATTAGCAAACCAGTGAAAATTCATTTGCATCCTCTCCTTACCTTCAAACATAGAATACTGGGTGCTCTTAATTTGCTTAAAGATTTCATTATTAGATATGATATCATTCAGCAACTCAGGAGACTTACTTAGACTCCTCGAGGATTACGGACCCCTTCTACTTTCATTCTTTGGGTCTCCACAGTTGTTCCTGCAGTTCATGTTATTGATGATCCCAGGATTGCTGAGCTTCGTTAGAATATCATCACCAATTATTGTGCTGAAAATCACACCAGCTTTCTGCAAAAATGTCTTTCTCCCTTATGGCTTAATCATGAGTTTTTTATTAAACTCCCTTTTAAGCTTAATAAGACATTAATCCTACGAAGGCAACTCACCATGGAATGCCACCTTCTCAGCTTGCTTTGGCCCTTGCTGAAATTGAGCAATTAAAATCTCAAGGTTTTATTGAGCCCGCAACATCCCCATGGGCATATGAAGCTTTTTATGTCAATAAACGAGCAGAACAAGTTCGTGAAAAACTTCGTCTTGTCATCAATTATCAACCCCTCAATGTATTTCTTCAAGATGACAAGTTCCCTCTCCCTAGGTTGAAAACTCTTTTCAGCATCTCTCTGAAGCCCATGTGTTTTCTACGTTTGATTGCAAATAAGGTTTTTGGTAGTTAGGAGCTTATGTCTCTGATCGACCAAAAATAGCATTTGTATTTCCAGGGCAGCATTATCAATGGACCATTTTTCCTTTTGGATTAAAGACGACTCCATCCCTGTTCCAAAAAGCCATGACCAAGATTTTTCAGCCAATTCAACAGAATTCTTTGATTTATATTAATGATATCCTATTGTTTTCTAAGGACATTGAATCCCATATCTCTCTGGTACAGACTTTCTTTGAGCTTTGTAGATCTATTGGTTTAATGCTCTCCGAAAAGAAAATGTAGCTTTTTCTTTCATCCGTTGATTTTTTGGGCATGAACATCCAAGATGGACAGCTTTCCCCTCAACCTTACATTGCTTTGAAAATTCTTGAATTTTCTAATATTCTTCCAGATAAGCAAACAATCCAGCAATTTCTTGGCTTAGTTAATTATATGAATGTTTTCATTAAAGATTTATCTAAGCTAACAAATTTGCTTTATGGAATGCTTAAAAAGAACTTTCCCCCTTGGGATTCTTCTTACACTACCGTTGTTCGAGAACTTAAGCTCAAAGCTCAGACATTACCAAAGCTCAAAATCCCTGGTTCAAGTACTCTCATTCTCCAGACCGATGCCAGTGATGCACATTGGGGTGTTGTTTTGCTTGAACAACTTCCTAACAACAACAAAGTTGTTTGTGGTTGCAAAAGTAAATCTTTCAAGCCTTTTGAATTACATTATCACTCCACTTTTAAGGAAATTCTTGCTGTTAAAAGAGGTATTGAGAAATTTTAGTTCTTTCTTGTTGGCCATCACTTCTACATTGAAATGGACATGTCTAGTTTCCCTCAAATGTTGCACTTCAAACAGAAGACTCTCTCTCATCTGCAACTCTTACGATGGGCAAACTGGTTTTCCCAATATTCTTTTACTGTCCGACACATTCCTCAAAAATCCAATGTCTTTGCTGACTTTCTTTCTTGTCCCAAGAATTCCAATCCCATTGGCTCTAACTTTGTTGGAGTTATTGGTTCATCCTCGTCTGCTCCTGATTCTTTTGATGGATCTTCTGACTCCCCCTCTTATCTTTTGACTTTTCTTGTTTCTCTTCCGATTGATATTCGAGAACTCATTTATTAGAAGATCCTTGCTCAACCAAAGATGGATAGTTATTTGAAAATCATCACCAAAAACCATGGTATGATTTTTGGTCATGTTTCCCATCCTACCTTTCCTTTTCTTTTCCCATTTCGCCTTCCTTCTTATTATCATTTCCCTAAGGCAGCATATTATTTTTTAATGATTATTTTTCAATCTTGGTGGATTGGCTTTTGCCTTGACAAAAATTGTATTCGGGCCTATCTTTTTCAAATGAGTATTGTTACTTCTTAGCCTCCTTGTCGATACTCTAGGCTAGACCACGATCATAATCGATTCTACAAATTTTTGTTACACTTTACTGATCACCAGCATTGGCTGAATCTTCTTCAAGAATGGCCTTACCGTTATCTCACTGTCATATTTTATGCACCTCTTGCCTCACCATCCGAACACACTAATATTGGAGATGATCCTCTTGGTGCCTGTGAACAGCAGTTCCATTTCAAGATTCTTCGCTCATATCCTCATCTCCTTTACTATAATCCATATGCTCATTTACCTCATGGATCTCAAGATCGTCCTCGCTCTAATGAAACCCCCTGGTGGCCTCATTTTCATTTCTTTTATCAGTTCCAACATGATCTGATCCAATGGAATAGAGCTTCCCATCTTGATGCATGGAATCCACGAAGTTGCAGGCCCAGGTATGTTGCATTACTATATGGCAAAGCAGGCCTAAGCCAGGCCCATAACCATCTCTACATTGAACTCAAAGATTTGTTTGCTCAGTTTACGCATCGTCATCCACAGCATATCCCTGATGTGGTCAGCTCTATTGAATACTTTTCTCTCCATTCTGCTAAGCAGTTCCCATGACCCATTGATGACTTAGATTCTGACACAATTGAGCATGACAACAGTGATGACTAGATGTTACTGCTATCCACTTCTGCTTTTGGTCAATAAAGTTTTTTTATTATTGTCTTTTGTCCCTGTATGACAGTTCATAAAGCTGTATTATTGTACCTTGTTCATGTGCGTGTGTCTTTTTTCAGCTCACTATGCTATCTTCTTGTACTATGCTGTTTCATGGAGTCTTTGTAACAAGAAAGCTTTTGGCTTATAAATGGAAGTACTCATTCTAGTTCCCCTCATCGAGTTCTGAAAGTTCAGTAAAAATTTTCTTCTTCGTGTTCAAATATAGTTTTTTGTATTATCTTCCTATCTGGGCTATTGTTCTTATTGTCATAATCTTTCTGATCATTTTATGTTGTTGTAGATTTGCTTGTGTTATCCTTGCATTATCTTTCTAAAGGCAATGCTTTAGGAATAAAAGTATGGGCAATAGCTCCTTGAGAATTGATGTCAAGCATCAAACTTTGAACATTAGAGCCCTTATAGGGAATATCAATAACATGATTTTGGACCCTATAGGCAATTTAGTAATGAGCTGTGGCTGCCAAGGCTGTTTGCACCAAAGGAATACCAGCAAGTTGAACTTGAAGACTCAGAGTTGTAAGAGCATGAGGATCTCGCAGAGATACATTGAAGATGGGATAGAAAGTAATAAAAACTGTACCAGAGTTGAGTGTAGTCTGAACAGTTTCAATAATAGCATCTGCATATCTAACCATGCGAGAGCCAAGTAAAACAATCCTAGAGATAGCTTCAGTAGCTTTTCTGCCATAAAAAGTGACAGATATTTTTACAGCACCAAAGTAAAGGTCACCAAGTTTGCCAAGAGTGCTATAAATGCCTGTCCGTCGGCTGAGAAGCAAGGGGGCAAAGGTGAGAAACTAATGTTCTTCAAACAAAAAATATCAAACCTCAGTCTTGAAAAAGAGGACTTATAGGTGACTGGCTAGGTGATGGTGTGTACAAGGATGAAGTTTCTGTAGAAGAGATGGAAGGTGAAGAAATAGAAATCAATCGGTCATTCCATAAAGAAAGAATTTCTGAGAGGGGTAAGTCAATTGCTAAAAATACAGAAGAGCAATACAAGAAAGTCCAGAATCATAATGTGCAAGGGCAGTCACAACCATGGAAAGAAGCAGAAAACATAGCTCTGATACCATATTCAATATATATATATATATATATATATATATATATATATATATATATATATTTTATATATCTTTATATAACTAAATTTATTTTTTTATTTTTTATTTTT
>JAJIYU010014310.1:0-13336 GCA_030144865.1 Tinospora cordifolia
AAAGGAATATACAAGAAAATCAAGTTTTTATCAATTAGGAAGTGTCTAATTGGCAAAATTCGGATAATAACATTATTAGAAAGCAATTTGGTAATTAGAAACTGCATCTAATGGTCCAAAACGAATCTGTAAAATCCAACGAATGAGATTGAAGCCCAAAACAGCACCCAGGAGCACCGAATAACTGAGATCCAATGGCCTAGAAACGATCAGTCGATCTAACGGTTGGATGCATCTCATCTGATCAAGAATGACATCGGATTTGAGGCTCATCGTGCGGATCAGATCAATGATCAAGATCGCTACGATGCCCGACAACCATCCAACGGTGCAGATTCGAAATATCACTGATCAAACGCGTCACTCGAGGTCCATCAAACGGCTCAGATTGAGGCGCTCGAGAAGACCGCGAACGAATACATCGATCGAGGAAAATCCAACGGGCCACAGTCGATCAATCTAGATCCAACAGTCTAGATGGTTTTCGGTAATCACGAATGCGATCCGCACACAGAACTCGAGGACAATCTACGGCTCAAGATCAACCCACCTGATCTAAATCGCGAAACACGTGCTGTGATCGAGGAGGTCTAACGGCCAATGTTCCATCCGCCCGATCTTGATCACAAACGAAATCTTGAGGACGATCCGATGGTGTATATCCGATGCTCCGATTAGAAAACCGAAATAATACCGAAAAATCCGATAAAATTCGAAAAAAATCTGAAAAATTAAGTTCTAAATTCCCAAAAATTTCCAAAAAATTACTTGCTAATCTCCTATGCTTGGAGGGCATGAAATTTTGAAGAATTGGCAAGTTTCCCACAAGATGACATCCCAAACTTGCCATTCTCTACCCTTTTGAACTCTATATAAACACTTCTATGCTCACAATTCATCTTATCCCAAGAAACAAGAGTTAAATTGTCATCTTGTTCTCTAAGCCTTCTTCTTGTCAATCTCCTTAGTTCTTGAGTGATCTTGAACTATTCTTGAGTGTTCTTGAGTGTTTGGAAGCCTTGAAGTAACGGAACTCTGCCGGGTTTCAGAGGTGCGCAGAAGGGACGCATTTAAGGTGGAAGTAACTTCTAACTTCTACTTCTTTATTTTAATTTGAATAAGTTTTGCATATGTGATGATGTTTTGAAGATGATTGATTGAATGTATGCTTTAATATGCATGCTTTATTTATTTGATGTGCCATGAACATACATATTATGCACGTTTAGAAATTAAGAATATTGATGCATGTTATACATGAATTTTGCCATGAATAAATATTTATTCATTCATGTTTTGTATATGTTGCATCGATGGTTTAATCCGATATTGTGTGTTTTATCACTAAGAAAAGATTAAATAATGATTTAATCCACGTACCATCAGACGTCATCGTGTGTGTTCCACCCACCCCGACCCGGCTTGCCAGTTTACCATTGACGATTTTGAATTGGGTTTCCAAGAGTGATCCCACTTGATAGATATGGGGTTTGAGTTTCCAAAAGTGATTTTCTCTCCCAACGATGTGGAACATAGAGATTAACCTCTTTCGGTCCGAATGTCAACCATAAACAAGAAATTGTTTGAATCGCCTAATGTACAAAAGTTTTTGATATGCTTGGTTTGTTTGAATTGAAATAATGAATTAAATGTTAGAAAGATCCACTGAGCTATGTGCTCATCCCTTCCTTGTATTTTTCAGGTTATTGAATCACATGAAGACCATAAATATTAGTTAGGTTTTTTTTTTAAGGTTTCTAATTTTTATGTAAGGGCATGTTGCCCAAGTTTTTATACTTCCGCTGTAATAATTTCTTTTTTAATCAAATTATGTACTCAATTTTATTTAATTGAGTTTATGAATTTCAGTTATTTCTTTTATTATTGCATTATTTTTTAATTTAAGTTATGTTATGTTCAATACAATCAAGACATGAAATAATTGAAATAGAAAAAAAGTCAAGTGTGTGTCACTTGTAATGTAACACCGGCCCGGCCCGCCGTTTGGTTTAGTCCATCGTCAAGAGAATGGTGGTTGTGTCCAATGCTTAAAGATATGGGAGTTGGGGTGTTACATTAGTTGGTTCATGTCACCTTACTTCATTTCAAGTCGTTTTGGGTCCTTAAGGGGTACTAAACGAGAGTTTCAAAAACCTGCCAAATTTAGCCCCAAAATGAGCTCGATTTCATTTTGCACCTAAATTTCACTGAATAAATGATAAATTTCTTTTAATTGAGTACAAAGGATTTAGGGTATTACAGGGACAACCTCCAAATCGGGCGGTGAGACCGAAATCTGCTTAGCAACCACGCTTTTTAGGGCAAAATAACCCACCTCCCTTTCAAAGTTTAGCTTTACTTGAGACAAGGCTTACCCACTATCAGCTCAACGTACAATCTTTCTATCAAACAAAACATTTCAAATCATATCTTTCCTTTTTAAAAACACTTTCCAAAACAGTTTTCAATTTCAAAGCATAGGTCAAACATAATTGAGTTAATACTTTCTAAATCTAATACCACCTTTGGTATAATATTAAACTTTCTAATTCTAGCCCAACAACACATGTTTAAGCTTGACTTTCTATTTCTGACCCAAAACATCTAAAGCTTAGGCTCTGATACCAACTTTGTAACACTCCCAACCCCGAGACTTTCAATTGGACTTAACCACATGGCGGGTCGGGCCAATGTTACATTACAAGTACACAACTTGATTTTTTATTTCAATTATCTTATGCCTTAATGAAATTCAAGAGTATTTAACTCAATTTTAGGAATCAAATTAAATAAGGCATTAATACAAGAGATAAAAGAAATTCATAAACTTTATTAATTTAATAAAGTGGAGTACATAACTCCAATTTAAATAAAAAAGAAGCTATTACAACGAAAATAATTCAAGACTTGAGCAACATGCCCTTACATTGAAAATGAAAACTTTTTAAAACTAAACATTCTAAATGTTATGCATGCTTCACATATATTCAATTCCCTGAAAAGATGAGAAAGGAAGGCTGAACACATAATCCAATAGATAATTCTTAAAAATAACTAAGTTACTAATTCAAATCACTAACATATTCAATTTTAAACACTTGCATACATTGTGTGATTCAAACAATATTTTGTTTATAGTTGTATATTTGATTGAAAGGGGGTCCAATCCCTTGATGTTCTTATCAAAATACCCCACTTTTGGGTGAAAGAGAATTCATCTTGTCACATTCCATTGGGATTAGGATCTCATGTCCATATTCCAAGTATTTTGGGCTATATTCATCAACACATAATAATGAAACCCATATACACTAAATATATGTAAAGAACACCCATAGCATCCCTTTGGGTTATTATGACAGTACGTGGTTCTTAATTTAAGAATCTTTTATTTAGCCTAATTATAATACCCTAAAAGCTTTGTATGTAATTAAATAAAATTATCATTTATTCAGTGAAATTTGGGTGCAAAATGAAATCAGGCTCATTTCAAGGCTAAATTTGGCAGTTTTTAAAAGTCTTATTTAGTGACCCTTAGGGATCCAAAACAACCTTAAATCAAGAAAAGTGACTTCAATCAACCAATTGAACAACATATCCGAAAAGCAACTCAATTGGTCAAGAATAGGATTTTTATTTGCCTAGTGACCTCAGTGAGTGCTAAATAAGGAAAGTTTTTGAGAGAAAATCATCTTAAGATAAACTATACCTTAAAATGTGTATTATGTTCATGTGATTCTAAAACTATAAGTTATAAATCATAATTCCTCGTAAATAAGGAGATATTAATTTTTCTTTGATTTTTGTGAACCCATGAAGTCATGACCACCCAGGCATGTGCAAGTCATATGGGTAGAACTCCATGATCATATGCACACCCACCCTACCCAAAGCTCCATAGGATGTTTCTATTGTGTGAACCATTGTACAATGATCCCATAGACCACACAAATGATTCAGGAGGCATCATCTATGGATAGAAACCAAGACAAATGATTCTATATACCAAGGAAAGTGATTAAGTGTACCATGCACCTTAGTGACATCTACCACATGTGTGTGCTTCACATGTGCCTAATTCCCAACTTAGAAGTTTCTAATGTCTAAGAAATGCTCACAAGAGAACCCTAACCATCATATTAGAGAAATTCCATGAAGATTTACGAAATGAAAGAGAATGGAAAAGTTTCCTAAATCAAAGATTTGCTCCCATTTTGGCGCCAAATCAAGACTACACAAGGTGGTGCACCAACTTTGGAGTATGGATTAAATTAGAGAGTTTCCTTCAACCTAGATTACAATCTTAGACTATGATATGGTGTCCCTTCAAAAACTGATAGCATACTCATCAAGCTTGATGCCCAAGAATAGGAAATGGAATGTATGCCATATTGTGTGTTTGTGTGATGAACAAGCAAATGACCAAATAAGAAAATTCTATGTTCATCTTTTATCTACTAGGGACGTCCCACACTGATACTAATAACATTCTGATTTTGAAATTATTCTCTAATATTGATTAAGAAATAAGATTGAGAATTAAATCTAGACTCATAAGAAATCAGAAAGCAAAGTGGTCCCATGAGCACAAATGCAAGTCGTCCCCTTTATGTATAGAAACTTGTCCAAATTTTTGTGAGCTACCCAAGGCTTCCCTAGGACATCCTAGGTGCTCTCTAAAAATCTATATAAACATCCTCTAAGCTCTCATTCCTCTCATCCCAAGAACAAGAGTTGAGATTTCCCTTGTTCCCTCTAAGCCCTCTTCTTGGCATTCCTTCTCACTTTTCTTTTCTCTCTTGTATGAAAAGTTCTGATTTTAGTGTTTTAGAGAGTGTTTGAAGTGATTTTTGTTGGTGTGTGAAAGTGCTAGACATTGGGGAGAATCTTTGTTGAAATTTTTGAAGGAACCACTGCTAAGGTGGATGGGATTTCTAGAACTCCTTCTTTACTACTTCAAGTCTTTACTATATTCATGCATATTTGTTTTTAGTTTGAAGCATGTTTGATCAAGTTTTATTTTTAGTTTAACATGTTTTCATGTTTTAATTCATACAAGATAACATAACATGCTTAAAAACCATATTTAGGCTTATTTTGAGTTTTCAAGCATGCCATGTATGTGTTTTCATGTTTACTTGATTATTTAAATTCTGATATCAACAATTATGATTTAATATCATGGTTATTTGAATTTATATGAGAAAGTGAAGACAAGAACCATGTACCATTAAAGTAGTCTAAGTGATGTTGTGAGTGTTCTTTGCATATACTTAGTGTATATGAATAACATCACTAAGTGTGAATGTATTTTAAAATACTTGGAATGTGGATGTGTGATCCTTATTTCCAATTAAATGTGGCAAGATAAATTGTCATTCCATCCCAAAATCGAAGTATTTTAATGAAGAACATCAAGGATTTAAAACCCCTTTTGGTCAAATATACAACCCTAACAAGATATTGTTTAAAACATGTAATACTTGTAAGTGATTGAAATTGGATGTACTTTTGATTTGAATTAGTAAATTTATAGTTTGATGAACGATCCACTAGGTTATGTGTCCATTCTTCTCTTTAATATTTTTCAGGAAATTAAATATGAAGACCATGGATAATTAAAATCTTTTTCTAATATAAGGGCATGTTACCCACTTTAAATTGATTTATTAAGCCTTCCGCTAAATTTTATTTTTGAGTTATGTACTCCCTTTTTATTATTTGAAATTCAAGCATGTATTTCTTTATTTTATTCAATAAATAAAGATTCAAGTTTTTCTTTTATCTCTCTTGTAATGGTCGTATAAATTAAAGTTAAATTATTTGGGTTGTATGCTTAAATTATTTAGTTTGTATGCTTATTGAAAAGTAATAAGACTTGAGATAATGAAATGTGATGCAAATTGTGTACTTGTAAATATAACATTGGACCCAACCTTCCCTGTGGTTGAGCTTAAACCTATCTCTTGGGAGTTGGGGTGTTACACTCATACACATTGATCATAAATAAAAGAAATAGAATTCAACATGCTTACATGTGATTTTCAAGCATAAAAACATCTTAAACATGCATTATATATCAACTAGATCTAAACATGCGTAATTTATCATGGCATGGTTTCATGGATGCATGAACATAGCATATACATGAATCTAAAAATTAAATCATGAATGACGGACTAAAAATGAATATGCATGATAAAGTGATAATAAAATAAGAATGAGCATGCCATTAATCCAAACTAGTAAAGTAGAAATTCAAGAAATCACATCTACCTTAGTTGCTAGTTTGAAGAAAATATAGAAGAGGTTCACTTCTTCCAAATGTCTAGCACTCCAAACACACTCAAGAACACTGAATAAAATAAACTTCTCACTTTAAAGCACTCAAGAACACTGAATAAAATAAACTTCTCACTTTAAAGCACTCAAGAACACAAGAGAAGTAATAAGGGGTTGCCAAGAAGAGGACTAGAACAAGTCAAGCCAGAAGTGTCAACTCTTGCTTTAAGATGAAGAAGAAGTGAGCACAAGGGGTTTATATGGATTTTCAAGAGAGCAAGGGGATGGTTTGGGCAGCTTGTGCAGTTCATAATTGAGCAACTTTCCATAGCTTAAAAGGGGACGGTTTGCATAGAATAGGGCAAGTAAGCCCGTGGTTTGGGCAATTGGAATTAGGGTTTCTTATTTCACAAGATGGATCCTTATTTGATTCCCTATCTATGTGTGAGTACAAAAGGAATTTAGAATGTGTCCAATCTAATTTGGGACATCCTCAATGATGGGATTTTGTGTGCAAGAATCTTCCCTAATTAATTATTTTGCTTGGCCACCACCCAGGTATCAAATAGAAACAATTCTCTTTTGGTTTCAAGGTGTGTGTACACCCTAGGGTTGATGGTTTTAATTTGTTTCCAAGGTTTGGGTACATGAATCAGCAAGCAAATCAAATCAAAATGTGAGTAAAAAAGCATCTACTTTTGGTTCCATTAGGGCTGGCGCATCACAAAGATATATTAGCCCAATTGCAAGGGAATCTCCTTGATTTGGCAGTTTGGTGTGATTATGGGAACTTTCCATTTCTGATTTTGATCTTTGATGTAATACCATGAAAACTCTATATTTAATTAAATGAAATTCAAGATCAATTCAATGAAATTTGGGTGCAAAATGAAACTGACCTCATTTCGAGGCTAAATTTAGCATGTTTCTAAAAATCTCATTTAGTGCCCCTTAAGGACCCAAAATAACTTGAAATGAAGTAAGGTGACATGAAGCAACTAAGGGGACAACATATCAAAAAATTAGAACAAGTGGTCAAGGTTAAGGTTTTCATTTGCTAAACGTCCTTCAGGGGGTCCAAATTAGAAAGAATTGTCATTTAGTGAAACACCCGACTCCCATATCTTTTAAGCAGTGTACATTGTCACTGTTCTCTTGATAGTGGACTTAACAAAACAGCGGGTCGGGCTGGTGCTACATTACAAGCGACACACACTTGTTCTTTTCTTTTCAATATCTCATGCCTTTGTATAAAATTCAAGAATACAAAACTTTCAATAAAATCAAGGCAAATTAAAAGAGATAAAGAAATTCAAACTATTTTATTCATAACAGAAATTGAGAGTACTAAACTCTTAAAAGAAACTAATAATTACAGCGGAAGTTTTCAAAATACTTTTTAGTAGAAAAACATAAAAACTATGGGCAATATGCCCTAAAAAATAAAAAAAAATAATAATAAGGCAAAAACTTGCAAAGAGACCTATCCATGTTCAACTGCTTCATAGATTTCATGTTCCTGATAAATAAGATAGAATGAGTGAGCACATGGCCCAGTGGATCATTTTTAAACAACTATCTTTCATATTCAAACTCATAACACAATCATAATTCA
Source organism: Tinospora cordifolia (assembly GCA_030144865.1). NCBI lineage: Eukaryota > Viridiplantae > Streptophyta > Magnoliopsida > Ranunculales > Menispermaceae > Tinospora > Tinospora cordifolia. The sequence continues at coordinate 7,898 of JAJIYU010014310.1, forward strand.
AACACTTGCAATCATTAGGGGTTTTAAACAAAAATTTGTTTAAGTCGAGTCTCAGACCAAAAGGGTTTTTAAGCCCTTTATGTTCTCAACAAAGTACCTCTTTAGAGTGAAATATAACTCTTCTTAGCCAATTTCATTGGACTTTTGGACTTCAAGGTAACTTATCCACCAACCAAGTACTTTGGTCTTAAAACCATATGAACTAATCATATGAAAAGAACATCCATAGTGACGTCCTGACCACTATGATGGTACGTGGTTATTATCTCCATCGTCTTTGATTAATTTTCACATCATGATCTCATAAAAATAAACTTCAAAATATGAAATCAAACTAAAATTTAGAATATACACACTCATAAAACATGCATCATACTTTAATTTAAAAACCTAAGCATGATACTAACATGGCATGGATGATATGATTTCTCAAACATAAATCAAAACTAAAACACTGAAATAAACATTTAAAATTCTAGAACTGAAGTTGAAAATCTTTGAATTCAGTGAAAAACACACAACAATGAGCATGCCATGAATTCAAATAAGAAAAGAAGGGTGTTCTAGAAATCACTTCCACCTTTTGACGCTTTTCTTCCAAAATTTCGACAGCAATTTCCCCTCCCGCGTACTAGTGCCAATGAAGATCACCCAATTTAATTTTCCAATTCGAGAGCTTCTCACACACACAAGAAGGGAAGATGGGAGGCGCCAAAAAGAAGGCTTTGAGAAACAAAAGGAGCATTCAACTCTTATTTTTGGAATGAATGAAATTGGGGGGCTTAGGGGGGTTTATATAGATTTTTCAAGGGAAGAAAATAGAAAGTTTTATGTCCTTCTATAAATAAAACACCCTAATTCTACCAAATTTCGTAGTTTCTAATTTTTGGAGCAAAAAGAATATTTTTCAGATTTTTTCTGGATTTTAAAAATAATTTTCAGAATTTAGAAACTATTTTTTTCAAATTTTTTGGATTTAATTTCGTATTTTTCGTAATTTTAACATATTTTTTGTAATTTATTTTTTGAATTTAATATGGTTCCACGAATTTTTCTCGAGACACGCATTCAAATCTGATCAGAACTGTTGGATTAATCTCAGATAAATCAACAGAATTCGGATTTTTTATCACAGCCGTTGGATTTCCTTGAGCGCATCAACGGTCGTGATCTTAATCAAAATGACTTTGATCTAGATCGTTCGATGATCCTCGAGCGCAGCACTGTTCGCGATTATACAACACGACTTTGATATGGTCCGTTAGATGGTCCTCGAGCGTAGCATTTTTTGCGATCTCTCAACGCGGCTTCAATCTCGACCGTTGATTATTCTCGATCACGGTGTGCAGATCTGATTTCGCAATCAACAAATCTCATTCTGGCCGCTTGATCTTCCTCGAGTCACATACTTGGATCTCTAGCTGTTCGATCATGACGATCCAGTGCTCTCGTGCATATTTACGATTCTGATCGTGGCCGTCAGATCATGATTTAGATTCCAGATCTACGATTCACAATATTTTGAGTTTGTTTTCGATTTTTCAACAGAATTTCTTGTTTTCTTTTCGGATTTTTTTCCAAATCTTGATCTCAATTGACTTTCTAATCTTTTTCATCAAAAATTGCACATATCCTTGTATTTTTTGCTATGATATCCCATTTTATGCATTATAATCATATTTTTTTCTTCTAAAAATCCCTTAAATTAATTTTTATCCCTCATTTGGATAACTAGGACTTGCCAAAATTCTCATTCGTCAATTTTGTATAATTTTCTAAGTAAAAATTCAAATTTCATATAAAATTTTCAAGATGTTACAACCTACCCTCCTTAGAAAAAATTTCGTACTTGAAATTTGTACATATTTAGGTATTCCTTATGAATAGATACGGCTACTTGGTCTTCATCTCGCTTTTACTTGTTGGCATGTTAAGCACTTGTAAACATATTTGGCTATGTCCCTTTTCATTCCTCTCCACCAGTAGGTTTTCTTGAGGTTTTGGTACATCTTATCCCCACCAGGGTGCATGGTATACTTAGTCTGATGAGCCTCATCAAGTATGATTTGCTTGCTCTGTCCCTGCTAAGGTACACATATCTTTTATCCGAGCCTTATGATGTTTTCAGCATCCATCCTGAAGTCAGTATGCTTTCCTTGCATGACTCCTTAAATTAGTTGAGCAAGCCATTTGTCTTGCTTTTGTTCATCCTTGATCTGATGTAATAGGTCTAGTTGGCAAGACATATTGTAAAGATAGGGTTCTTTTTCATTAAGGTTTACACCCAACCTAAAATATTCAATCAACTGATATATCTGGCCTTTTTTCTTCCTCCTGCTTGTTGAACTTCCTACTCAAAGCATCGGCCACCACATTGGCCTTCCCCGAATGGTAGTGTAGTTGAAAATCATAGTCTTTCAAGAATTTCATCCATCTCCGTTGCCTGAGGTTCAACTCCTTCTGGCTGTAGATGTACTTCAAGCTCTTGTGATCTGAAAACAGCTCAAGTTTTTTTCCATAAAGGTAGTGTTTTCAGATCTTCAGGGCAAACACAATGGCCGCTGCTCTAGGTCGTGAGTAGGCTAATTTCTCTCATGAACCTTCAGTTGTCTCGAGGCATAAGCGACTACTTGTCTTTCCTGCATCAACACTACTCCAAGCCCACTCAGCAAAACATCAGTATAGAGTCTGTAAGTAACACCAGGAGTTGGGGTGACTAGAGCAGGAGCCATAGTCAATCTTGTCTTCAGTTCTTGGAATGACTGTTCACATTTCTCATCCCACTGGAACTTAACTCCTTTTCTGGTCAACTTAGTCATAGGTTCTGCCAACTTGAAAAAATCCTTAATGAACCTTCTGTAGTAGCCTGTCAAGCCCAAGAAACTTCTGATTTCTGTTACTGTCTTGGGTTGCTTCCAGTTCATAACAGCCTCCACTTTCTCTAGATCTACAGAGATGCCTTTTGTTGACACAACGTGGTCAAAAAACTTGACAGTTTCCATCCAAAACTCGCACTTACTGAATTTAGCATATAGTTGGTTCCTTCTGAGAGTATCCAGCACGATCCTCAAGTGTTCTAGGTGTTCAACTTCTAACTTAAAGTAGATTAGGATATCATCCACGAATACCACTATAAACTGGTCAAGGTACTATCTAAACACTCGGTTCATCAAATCCATGAAGGCAGCCGGGGCATTGTTCAAACCAAATGGCATCACGGTGAACTCAAAGTGTCCATATCTTGTCCTAAAGGTAATCTTGTATATGTCAGACTCCCTGATTCTTAGCTGATGATAACCCGACCTTAGATCAATCTTTGAAAAATGAATGGCTCCTCGTAATTGATCAAATAGGTCATCAATCCTTGGTAAAGGATATTTATTCTTTACTGTAACTTGATTGAACTTTCAGTAGTCGACACACAGTCGCAAGGAACCATCCTTCTTCTTCACGAACAACATTGGAGCTCCCCAAGGTGATTCACTCGGCCTGATGAAACCTTTCTCCCTGAGCTCGTCCAGTTGAGTTTTCAATTCAATTAGTTCTGCTGGCGCCATCCTATAAGGAGGTATGGCTATAGGGTTGGTTCCAAGGTGAAGTTCGATCTTGAACTCAAACTCTCTAGCAGGCAGTAGTCCAGGTAAGTCATCTGGGAATACATCCTCGTACTCCCTAACCACTGCTAAGTCTTGTATCTTATTCAGTTCCATAGGCTCTTCTTCCGAGAGTTCCTCAAACTCATCCGTCTGCTTCAAGCAATTCAGCAAGGCTGGGGTTGGACTTCTTGGTAGTTTTCGCATATCCCCATAGATTTTAAAGATCTCTCTAAAAGGTAATGTTATAGTTATTCATCTCTTAGGACAATCTATCTTGGCCTGGTACTAATCTAACCAATCCATCCCCAAGATTACATCATAGCCATAGAAAGGTAGGGTATATAGGTCGACTGTTAAAAGTTTATCCCCAAACCTAAGGTTACAACTACACATCTTCTTTGAAGTCACAATGGTCCTATTGATGTGGACACATTCAAAGTCGCAGGCGTTGTTTTTGTCACAAGTTGTAACCTATTAGCTAGTTTTTTAGAGATAAAAGATTTTGAGGTACCCGAGTCAAACAATAGTCGCACAACAACATTAAACAATAAAAACATACCTTCTATTGCAAGGGCTTGGTCTTCTTGGGTTTAAACTATCAACATTCTGGCCTGGCTCTGACTACAACCTTAATTCTGCCCTTGATTGGCATTCTGATTCAGTTTGGCTTGAGATCGCTCATTCTAACTTCCCCCCTGAGTATTATGTTGTTGCTGCTGGGAAGCCTGAATTGGTGCAGTTGGGCAATTTTTTGCCAAATGACCCTTCTGCTTGCATGCGAAACATAATCCCAGCCTCTCAGCTTCTTCCCATTGACTCGTCTTTATTCTACCCCTGTTCCTGTGGGACCTCACCACTTTTGCTTTTCTTCTAGGTCCCTTGTTGGTCCTTTCCATTTCCGTTCCATTTATTCTTTCCTCTCAACCTTTGTTCCAGGCTGAGCTCCTATTTTAGGATTAAAGCTCGTTCTACAACTTCTTTGTAGGTTCGGAGGCCTAATGTCATAGTATGTGTCAAATATTCGTGTTATCATGACTCTAGATTCAATTTCTAGGTTCTCAATCTATTCAGTGGCCTAAAGTCTTTCTTCTAGGTTCTTTTCATGCATGGGTACAAGATTTAGGTTTCAAAGCACATAACCAGTAAAGCATGCATATCACACAATCATACAATCACGTTAGCACAGCAAGGTTCCAAGCTTCCACCTAAGCTTTCAGGTTCGAGTGTCCCATACCACTCTACCCCTTCCACTTAGGCTTTCACTTAGAACAGAGCTGCACCCAAACAACTTCGTAAATATCTCGATAACTAAGGTTCCCGAGCCCACTATACTCTACCATCCGATACTAGCGAGCATAGAGAAACCCATTCTGCCAGAGTTACCGATCATTCACCACACATGGTCCATCATTCTCCGAGTCCAGGCTTCATCCATACCCACGAATTCCTATGCATCCCATACTACAAAGAAACCGAAAGATACAGAAGCTTCCCGGTTTCGTGTCCTGATCAAATAATTTTTTGTTTTCACACAAGTTTTCATCTCTAGCCTATGCCCTAGAGTTTTATGCTTTTGATCCACTATGCCTCCCATGGCTACACTCGTTTCTACCTAAGGTCTTTTATCTGGACCTATGGTTCAGTTCTGGTTGACTTACAACCTCTGTCTAGTCAAGATACCACTTTTGGCATCTTTTTCGACTTCTATTCAATTACTTGCTCAAACTCCAAAATAATCACCCAAGAAGAATTCCCAACCCAAGAACTTCTCACACTCAAGAGAGAAAAGAAAAGTGAGAAGGGATGCCAAGAAGAGGGCTTGAAGCACAAGATGACAACTCAA
>JAJIYU010014311.1:0-13330 GCA_030144865.1 Tinospora cordifolia
ATCGGATTAAACCATCGGCATAACATGTACATGACATGAAACATTAAATATTTATTCATGGCACAATGCATCAATATTCTTAATTTCTAAACACGCATAACATGTATATTCGTGACACAATAAATAAGCATGAATATAAAGACATAAGTTTAATCAATCATCTTCAAAACACTATCACACATGCAAGATTCATTCAAATTAAAATAAAATAAGTAAAGGTTAGAAGTCACTTCCACCTTAAATGCATCCCTTCTGCGCACCTCTGAAATCCGGTAGAGTTCCGTCGCTTCAAGTCTTCCAAACACTCAAGAACTCTGAAGAACACTCAAGAACACTCAAGAATAGTTCAAGATCACTCAAGAACTAAAGGGAATGCCAAGAAGAAGGCTAGAAGGATTCAAGAGGGACTAGTTTGCTCTTGAATTGGGATGAATGAAATTGTGAGCATGGGGGTCCCTTATATAGGCTTCAAACTAGTATAAAATGGCAATTTTTTTGGTGGAAAACTTGCAAAAATTCAAGTTTTCGTGCCCCCCAAGCATAGAAAAATAGTAAGTATTTTTTTTGGAATTTTTTGGAGTTTAGAAACATTTTTTTTCGGATTTTTTGATGTATTTTTATTAATTTAATTCGGATTTCTGTTATTTAAATCGAAGCCTTTAATCGGGAACATCGGATCTTCCTCGAGTCGCGTGACAATCTCAGATGGGGTGGGCTGGATCAGGGCGATCGGATTATCCTCGAGCGCATCAACCAGTTTGCGATCTAAGGAACACGGCTTTGTGGACCATTGGATGATCCTCGGACACTGCGTGAAGATCTTGATCGTGATCAGCTAATTTCATCAGAGCCGTCGGATGGTCCTCGGACACAGAGCGCGGATCGATTTCGCGATCACCAAAAACCGTATGGGCCGTTGGATCTGGTTTGATCGTTGATGCGCCGTCAGATTTTCCTCCATCAACGCATACCTTTGCGATTGAATTTAACGAATTCGCTGCACATCGTTGATCATCCTCGAGTTGCGTTTTTGGATCTCGTTCGCGATTGATGTTGTGCGCCTCGATCTGAACTGTTGGATCAATCTTGTTGATTGTAGACCGTCAGATCTTCGTGATTCTGTGCTCCTGGATGTTGTTTAAGGCTTCAATCTCATTCGTTGGATTTTACAGATTCGTTTTGGACCGTTGGATGCAGTTTCTAATTACCAAATTGCTTTCTAAAGCTTCTATAATTCGAATTTTAGCAATTAGACACTTCCTAATTGATAAAAATTTTATTTTCTTGTATATTCCCTTCCATTTTGATAATTTGCTAAATTTTTTCCCTTTCTAATTATTTAATATTGCATTTATTTTATATATTTCCATTTCTTTAATATTTTTAATGCTAATAATTAAATAATTTGTATTTTTATTTATTTCCTATTTCATTTTCAGATGATAATTTATAAATTATACCCTATTATTTACATAATGTTTGATTTATTTTTAATAAATACATTTTATTTAATTATATGAATTTTTTCTATGTACATATTCTTATAATATGTAGTATTAACATTTATTATGCTAACACATACCTTATTAGCCAATATGTTTTTTTATACTTTATTTTTATTTATTTCTTAAGCAATTCCTTAAATTTCATAGTTAATTCTATTAAATTGTAATTTTTATTTAATTATCCTAATTTTAATTATATCTCCGATATAAATTATATTTTTTATGTGCCAACCCACCATTTGCACCCAAAATTTCTTAGAATCTTTGAAATTAATTTATTCAACTTATTTTATTTATTTTAACTTTTTGACAAAATTCTGGGGTATTACATAGAGTGTTTCTACGGGTTAGTCCTCAAAAGGGTATTTAGAAAATTTGGACACAAGGGAAAATTGTCACTAAGATTTATTGGGTCGTTTAAGATCAGAAGGCAAATCGGAGAATGTGCATATGAGCTTGATCGACCTAACCAGATGTCTTCAACTCATAATGTCTTCCATATATCGATGCTACAGAAGTACGAACTTGGCCCTGTCATATCATCCACTGGGAGGAGATATGAGTACAAGAAGACACCACATACGAGGATTCTGCAATTACTATATTAGATTACAAAGTATAGAGCCTAAGGACTAAGGACGCTTTATTAGTCAAAGTCCTTTGGAGGTATCACAACATGGAGGAAGCAACCTAGGAATTAGAAAGTGAAATGCAAACCAAATACCCCAGTTTGTTCACCATGAGCACCTAATTGGCAATGTTGTGGACGACAAAAGATTTAGGTAAGTGACTTCAAATTTCGAGGACGAAATTTACTTTTAGGGGGGGTAGATTGTAACATCCCAAAAATTTATAAAACTTTTTGAATAATAGTTAAAATAAATAAACATAAAATAAAATATTTGAAAAGTATAAATTTTAATTCTCAAGGCTAAGAAAAACCAAAGACAAGTTCTTAAGGCCCAAGAGGTGAAATTTGATCTTAAGGGGTAACATGGTAATTTTATCACCTTGGGGTAGATGGTCATTTCACCTAAATACTGACACACGTACACAAATAAAAGTGACTTATGAATAATTACTACAAAATAGAACATTACTTGAAGACCTAAAAATTTTATTGAAAATTATTAGAATTTATTTGGTAAAATTCAATAAAATCAAGTACATGTATACATAGAGTTTAAAATTGGCACATAAAGTAAATCCAACAATCACAAATAAGATGTGATTTAAATGAGTAAATAAAAGTGTGAAAGAATTAAATAAGTACTTAGAAAGAATTAATAGACAATATAAGAAACAAAGGTATAATTAGTGGACTTAAAACAGTATATCGCTGAAAATTGATACGAGGCAAGTATGTGGGCCTAAAGATGAATAAGAAAGCAAGCTTGAAACATGGAAATAAGACCCTTAGACGTCCCATATGAGTCAAAAAAGGAGAAATTGGATAGAAATCAAACTCTAATAGAGATTACAATAAAAAGAATCCTAAATACACTCAAATTCCCTCTTATCCTTCTCAAACCAATCCCAATTTTTATCCAATACTAAAAGTGGTGCCTCCCATCTTTTCTCATCTCAAAATTTGACATTCTTCTCTATTCTATTGACCCTAGTCGACCTCCCTAGTTAACACAATAAGAACATCACAAAAACTTGAGATTTTAGGCTAAAAATTACCTCAAATCGGTCCTACAAGGTAATATGCCGCACCATCTCTTCTCTTCTTTCTCTATTCTTTTCCACTGCTTAGATGTTGATTTCTTTCTCCATATTTTGTTCTAGTCATCCTCTAACTTCAGCCATAGAGAAAGGTTATAAAAAAGTGGAGATTACATGCATCTAATCACCAGCAATCCATGCTATAAGGTATCAATTTACACCATGATCAATACACCTTCTTCTCTTTTGTTTTCTCCTTCTTTTCATCCTCTTAATTGGATCATTATTTCCATCAGAAATTTTTGAAATATTTTCCTAGTTCCATCATCAAAACAGAAATGTAAATCACCCCAAAGAAGAGTCAAGAACTTTCTTTTGAAGCATACATCATCAACAAGATGTTCCAAGCAACGGTAATAAGGTATAATGATCTTATTCCTTTCTTATGGTCACTTTTTGATTTTCAGCAATGAATCTTATGATTTTTAGGGTTACAAATCTATGAAAATATGAAAGGTTGAAGGAAATAAAATCTACATGGGAAAAGGGATCAAATATGCATGTATGGTCATGAAACTAGTAACTATGCATGATGCATGTAGAGATTAATGATATATATGGTAAAGTGATGTTAATAAGGTGTTATTTGATGAAAAACCAGTGAGTAAGGTTGCTGGAAAATCATGAATATAGATGCACAAAATTCTGATTTTAAAGGCATGATGATAAAGCATACAAAAAAGGCATGTATTCATGATATGATTAGGGTATTGGCATGTTTAAGTGACAATTGAGCGTAATTGCAAATTTGGTGAGAGTTCCTTACATTTAGATGTCAAAAAACCATCAAGTAGGTTGCTGAAAATGAGGATCTAAGTTACATGCAATGTTAATATTAGAGTGTTATAAAATAACACACCCATAAGAACCATATGCATGAAATAATTAGGATACATGCATGTTTAAGAGATGGTTTAAGCATGATCACTAATAAGGTGTTGTGTGACATATATATGAATCAAAAACCAGCAAGGTAGCTTGTTGGAGATTGATGGTTAAACATGCTTAAGAGGCCAAAAAGGGGTATAAGACTTTAATATACATCAAATCTTGAGAATATGCGTATAAGTCATGAAAACGACTATGATTTCATGCACATGATGCATGCTGGTCAAGAAAATGTATATATAATGGCTTTAGAGGTTTTAAAAAGGATTTAAAAGTAATTAGATAGTGAGTGTTCGTAATTGGATAAAAAGGGTAAATTAAGTCCAATTATCGAACATGTGGAATAGTGCGCACTAAATGCACTAAAAAGGTGAATGGTGCACTGTTTGTTATATTTGTTAAGAAATTAGTAAATTTATAGTTTAAAAATATTATATGATCTTAAATTACTAAAAAAATTACGTTAAATATTTTAGATTGAGGAGTCACGACATTCGAGTTGATAGTATACAAGAGCAAGAGCTGAGGAAGTGCACTAACAGGTAGAAATGATTACCATGCTCTTTTGTATTATTTTGGAGTTAAATGTGGAATATGGTTGTATGCCTATTTTATTGAATACCTAGGAGCATGCTAGGGTATGATCATGTCATTATTATGATTGACTGATTTCATGCATGTATGATATGTTGAGTGATATGCCGTATGTGTTGGATAACATGTGTTATAATTGAGCGCATATTGGATTTATGTCTTCACAATATTTCTGGTTACATGTGGAAAGTAGAAGACATTGAACATGCTAGAACATGATCTTGTTAAACACTTTAAGATCACTATAATCAAGAATTAAACCATGTACCAGCTCAATGAGTCACAATTGATCACTGTGGGTGTTCTCAAATTATGAAATTGATATTATATTTGAAATGGAACGTTGGGTGGGAACCTAGTTCTTGGACATTAGATGATGGGCATGACCCCTCCTTGTGATTAGCATTGGGTGCTTATTGTTTTGATGAGAACACCGATGGTGGTCCTTTCGGTCTAAATGTCAACTGAAAAACAATTAAATTGCTTGAAACACCTAATGTTTGATAGGTGTTTTCATATTATGTGTTTTGACTTTAACAATGCTCAAGATGTATTATGAATGATCCACTGGACTCGTTGAGCTCACCCCATTTCTTATTTTTCAGGTGCCCAGTAGTTGAGCATTTTCGTTGATTAGACGAAGTAGAGTGTAATTAGTGGTAGACCTCCTTGATGAGGTTGTCTTAGTCATAAGTTAATTATTGTCTTTAGTTAGGCAAGAAGTCAGACAATCTCCCTTTATTTCATTTATTGAGTTCTTATTTAAAACAAAGCCATGAGGCCAGATGTTAGTTTGATTATTATTGGGTTAAATTGAACAAATATGACATCCAATGTTTTTAGTGATAAACCTATTTATTATTCATTTATTTACTCATATGATTTTGTGGGATATGACCTGGAGGGACGAGGAGATTTATTATTGATATGTGAAACAAGTAATATCTTAGTTCTAGATGATGTCAAGTGACAAAAATGAACATGTATGTGTATGTATCTCTAAGTATGAGATCAATGTAAAAATTATGAATGTTTCGAGAGCTGGGGTGTTACACCTACCTTTGTAGAATTAGTTTTGTAGCAATCCCTAAGATTCATATTGGTTTACCACCATTGAAATAGAGTTTGAAACCATTTCCAAACGATCGAAGTAGTCGCTATTACAATAAAACTCATCAATGAGTTATTCTGAGTAAGTTGCTAAGATATAATGTTTCTATCCAAGCCTTATGCCTAACTCTCGTCCTTTGACATTAAATTAAGGATATTAGGATGTTAAGTTCATTGGAAAAGAAGAGATGGAAGAAAAACATCATGGCTACATGATTTCCCTTTGGTTATTGCAGTAATTCCTCTCGCTACCATGGTGGCATGTCCCTTTTCCAATTTCATACGTAGTTATCTACATTTCAGTTACTATGATAATATCACTCATTATTGTGGTAGTGCATCCTTTTCCCTTATTGTTCATTTTGGTTATTGTAGTACAGTAGCGTTCTTGCATATTTTGCATTCTGGTTACCGAGGTAATACTATGGATTACCACGATAATGCATTATATTTTCCTCTCGTGACTTAATTATGCTTTTAGTTACCGCGATACCCCTTTTCTCTACCATGGTACACAAAAGTAAATCAACACTTTGACCCTTCTAATAAGCCATCCTTGATACAATATGGGTTATATTGGGTAAAGAGTCATGAAATCATATTTTAAAACAATAGAGAATGCATTAATTCTTAAAACTAAAGGTTTCAATCTTTAAAGGTTGAGGACTTGAGACAAGTTGGAATAACAATACGACGATTCAAGGGAATCAATTGTTCAGGTGAAAATGATTACCCTACTTTTGAGTATTATTTTGGTTTTAAATATAGAACATGATTGTTCTTTGTTGGATTTTGTGCTTAGAAACATGCTAAGATGTGACAATGTTATGATTATGATTGATTTCATGCATTATTGATCTGATAAATAGTAGATTGTATGACTAGAACTAAGATGATCACTTGTCTTTAAATAAATATGATATGGTTTATTTGTTAAATAGCATGTGTTTTAATCCATATGCATGATTATTTGCTTTCAAAATATTTCATATATTCATATCCTAGAATTTTGATGTTATTGAGCATGCTAGAAACTTAAAATTTGTTGATCATCTTAAAATCAAAGTAATAAAGAAATTTAACCACATACCAAGACAATCACTGACCATTTGCTATCATTGTGGGTATCCCCAACCTAGATTGTTTGTTGACACTACTGCCATGGTCGGTGATCACAGTGAGACGAGATTGAGAGTCAGAAAAGATTTCACTTCTAAGTTTGGGTCTTGAATAGGTAACCAGCCCTTGGGTTTTACCTCTAGATGATATCCTAGACAAATATGGGGATCTTGAAGATATCCTTTCGATCTTAATGACAACCCAAAACAGTTGAACTGTTTGAACCTCCTAATGTTTTATGAGTGTGTGCATGTTTTGTATTTTGACTTGAATAATGCTTAAAATGTATCATATATGATCCACTGGGTTCTTGAGCTCACCCCACTTCTAATTTTTCAAGTGACCAAGGATGAAGTTCTTACTAGTGAACAAGACCAGTTATTTCTTCATTATAGTAGTCGGCCTTACTGATAGGGTTTTTCAAGTTATTGCTTTCATTTATGACATTTAGTCTAGACATGTGGGTTTAGAGTACTAGTAACTCTATTATGTTTTTACTTTATTATTTGAAACTCAGCCATGGGGCAAAAGTTTAGTTGACAACATTGCTATTAATTTAAATTCTTTTTAGATAATATATTATCTAAAGGTTTTATTATTCATTTTCTAAATTAGTTTATTTGTACACTTTGTTGTATTATGGAAAGGAACCTGGTGTGGCCAGGAGATTAGTGATGTATGAAATTGTAATATCTTGGTTCTTGAGTATTGAAATGTGACAAAAGCATATATGAATGCATATATGTCTCTAGCTGTGAGATAAACATTTCAATTGTTAATGATTCGGGATCCGAGTGTTACACTAAATGCAAGTTGAGATGAGGACTTAATTCAATGAGTACACACTAAAAACTGATATTAATGTGCATGTAGATGAAACCAGACACACACCATTGAGGCCTAAAATTTAAAGAATGCTCATCCTTTTCAACAAAGATCACTAAGGTGGAGATTTCAATTATATACTCTTTCTAATCGTGTTTACTTGCATATTAGTACATGAAAGACCTAGGTGGTAGTTTAAAATACCTCATTGAACAATAAATGCATCTGATGGTATGTGATAGTTGATATGGTAATTGTATTCATGATTAATTAGCATGCTACAAGCTATGTTGGACCATGTATGAGACCATGACGGGCCTTGAGCATGAACATGATAAGTGATATATATGTTTCCATGATTGTATGGAATAAAATGAGCATGAAATACAAGGTACATATCATCATGAAAGAATTAATGAAACATAACATGCAAGTTATAAATATGGTTGAATGATTCATGTTGAGAATGGATCCTCGTGCATTGTAGTTGATGATGTTCATTCATTATATAGATCATATGATATGAAATAGGAAGTATGACTATGTATAAAATAACGTTAAAGAGATAATGATCCACTTTAAGTGGCTAATGACCTACATGCATCTGTTGATGGTGAACTCGATGACTCATGTTGGAGATGGGCATGCTATGATATATAAGACCGAATGTGCCTCGCATGTTCACCTAGTCCAATAGAAGGGTTGACAACCCTCGATGTTGGTGATGTTCTTGTGGAGGTCACTTGGCCTAGGGTATGGGGACCACCTAAGGTACACAACCCTACCTCGATTGATTGTAAAGCAAACCAAATGGTTGTAACTTCCAATGTATTACAGTGCTTGCATGTTGATGTACATGTATCCAACATTAGTTTGACTATAGAAATAGATGATCCACTGGGCTTTTAGAGCTCACTGCTTCCACTTTTTAAATGTAAGTACCCACTAATGAGCTAGGGTTTCACTTGACGAAAAAAGTTTTTAAGTATATGATAATTGTACTACAAAAGATAAAATGAAAGAGAATAATAATAATTATGCATCTCTTTCTAAGGGTCAAACACGTCATAGATGTTTTAAAAGAAATGAAAATGTTCTTCCACTACAAGGATAAAGGCTTTCAACTTATTTAAAGGACATTTTCAAGTTTTAAATGATTTTGAACGTAATAAACCAAATTAAGAATTATAGACCAAAAGGGGGTGTTACAACTTTGCTATTAGAACATAGGCTCTAGATCCATAAGAAGATAGAACACTCGACTTTGATACAACCTTTGTATCCAATAGTGAGGCTTTAGATCCTTTGGGGTAGACAATAGACTTTTCCAACATAATTAGTAAACCATAGACAAGGAAGGAATGAGAATATGAGTTAGTGGATCAAGTAACTTATAAACTTTTAGGGCCATAGGTTTGGTCAAAATCAAGATTGAGAAAAGCTTGTGTTTTCAGCTCTTACTCAGTTTGGGTTCCCACATTTTTTTCTCATTATTCCCTTATTGTTCTAAGTGTGTAACTCACTGTTACATGGCTACACACTTGCAGCCATGCTTATATTGACTAAAACGCCCCTAAAATGTCTAATTTTGGGTGTTTTAACTATAATGCATATGTGTGTGTATATGGCTAATGTCTCCCATGTCTTGTAACCATTTTGAGACACTTTTCTATTATGTTCTTAGGTCATATTTATTTGATATATGACTGCACACATTCAACCCATGTGCTTTGCACATAAGGTGCCTAAAATGCCATCTTTTCGGTGTTTTCACCACATACCCTAAGGGGTTTGTGTATAGTGTCGGGCTACCACTACCTAGTTCCAAGTACATCTAAGGAGGGCAATTTCCATGTTGAGGATCACACTTTATCTCAGTCTCTAATGGTGGTCATGCATGTAAACTAGGGTTTTAAGGTTGTTATGCATCACTTGCGAGCCCTTCTTCTTCTTCTTCTTTGAGTGAATTTTACTCCTCCTTTTCATACTATTCTTACACTTCTTCAGGCTACAATACCAAAACTAAAACATGTTAAAATGTGCACATTAAACACCAAGTGGGTGGCATGGCCAAAAGGTGTACATATTGTAGGTTGGGTGTGATTTTTTGATGTAATTTTGTACTATGTTTGCATGGCCTTTGAACATGGTTTTCAACTGGTTTTTTGGTGGTTATTCAACAATGGTTTGAAGGGTTATCTAATAGAAGAATAGTAGGCTTTGGACAGCCATAGGGACATCCTATGTGTGGTCTATTCCTATGCCAAGGACATGGGTTCAAGGGGAGAGATGGCTAAGTTTGAGGGATTTTTGTGAGTCTCTTTTCATTGATGTTTCGTTGGTGCTGGAAAAGTGTTTTAATGGTGGCTTAAACATGGAGATTTGGGTGGCTTTGGGTAGTGGTTTGGTGAAGAGAAAATGAAAGAGACGAAGAATGTAAGAAAACCATGACTTTACTCACCTTGAAGGTCTTCTTTCTTGATCTTCTTGTGTTCCTTCTTGGACATCTCTCCTTGGTAGCTCTAGGTTTATAAGATGATGATGGGAATGGAGTAGATATGATGAATGCAAAAGAGAACAAAGGGACCACTCAAGGGTTTATGTATGGGGGTGAGAGAAGAGTGGCTAGTGTAGGGTTTTCTCTTGTGCAAACACTAGCATTTGTTCTCCTCTTCTCTTGGGCCATCCAAGTGAGTGAGAATGTGTGATTTTGTGATACAATCCTAGCCCCTGACGTGTGGCACGTCCTTGATGATAGAATGGTAGCTAGTGTATTGATTTTCTTTCTATTTCCACTTATTACATAATATTTCCTTGTTTCTTTAGTTCCTTATTCTCTTTTTCTTTTTAGAAACTTTTTAAATGTTAAATATTATATTTATTCTCTCCTTATTGCCATCCTATTATGGTGTAATTAAATGAGGATATTTACATGTTGCTAGTGATCAAAGATAATTCAAATTTTAACATCTTTTGAATTTGAAATTCAAATTTTGAATTTCAAATTTTTGGTGCCTAATTTTTTTTTATCAATGATTCCATGGTCTTTCATGTAACATAATTCCATGAGACCATTTTTGAAATTGTTCCACTTGCCTTAGTTCAATATAGTGTACATTATTTATTAATTAATTTAATATACATTATATTAATCGATAGTCATTATTTGGTATTATTACTATAGTATTCTATTTAATTATTTTTTTTACTAGGATGATTACTTTTGATTACTTCCTTGCAACTATTGTTTATTTAGTATTATTATTATTACTATTATTATTATAAAGCAAAAAGTGACAAATTAATGTTTTAACTTGAAACCTACTATTTTAACCAATTAGGCTAATTGGTCATTCTTGTTACTAAAATATTTTATTTTACTCAAGACCTATGAACCTTATAGTTATGATTGCTCACAAATAAATAAATATTATTTATTATTTATTTATTCATTTATTCATAAATTCAGTGAATAATTAACATTTATGAAATTTATTATTTAATTGAGAATTTCTAGATTTTCTAGGATATTACATATTAATAAAACCCTATTCCTCGAGACAATCGATACTCATCTTGTGATAGCTCAAATTTATGTACATGATATTATGTTTGGTTCCATATCACCTGTAACACCTCGTCTCCCCCTCATGGCCCAATGGCTTGACATGTTCAAGTCACGTGCATGCTTTGGAAATGGCCACCCGAGAGGCAGACTTGGGTCACTTTAATTCTTTTCTTTCTCTTCCCAAACTCTTGGGACTTCCTAAATAACATTAACTTGTGCACATATTTCATAAAGGTACATATCAAGAAATCTTTAGATAAAGTAATTCAATATCATTAATCAATTCAAAGATTAAAAGGTACAAACACCATTATATTTATTACAACAAAAGTAACTTCAAAAATTCAAATAAAGAAAATTGAGCCAACATGCCCTACAAATAAGTAAAATCTTAAAAGAAAATTTGTGTAAATGGTATCCATGTAGCCTTTGATTATTAATTCCCTAAAAGATTAGAAAAGGAAGGGTGAGCTCAAGTGTAACACCCTGGCCCCAGAACGTGGTCACAATTGCCATTGTCTAGGCACCTTCATATCTTAACTCGTGACTATTCATATCATGAAAGCCAGTCACTACTACTCTACATGCGGTCACTCCCTCTTTCACCGTCCGGGCACCGAGATATTACTATTTCTCAAAATCATCTCCTGGTTTATTTGTACCAGGTCACATCCCATCATGTATCAAAGTAACAACACATAAGTTCATCTCATGAAAATAAAAACATAGGGATGACAAACTAAATGAAAGGAATCAACTTAACCTCAATAATAAATGTCACTGACCCCATGGCAATGGTTCAGATGAATGATAAATACTTGGGCCAATGGATGACTCCAACGAATAAATGAACAAACAAAGTGGGACCCATGTCGTATGATTGATAAACAATGAGTAAACTCTACTCCTATGAAACCTCCACAGTGTCTTCAGTGATTACTTGAAAAGAAATTAGTGGGGTGAGCTCAAAAGCCTAGTAGATCATATACAAAACATCCCGAGCATTACAATAGTCAAAACGTAAAACATGCAAGCACTTATAAGGCATTAGGCGTTTTATATAGCTTAATTGCTTTGGTTGACGTTAAGACCGAAAGGGCCTTCCTTAGTATTCCCCATTAGGTTTGAAATATCAGAAGTGGTGCCCAAAGGCCTATTACCTATTTGAAAGCCTATCTTAGGAATGATGCTCACTCGACCATCAATCTAGGGAGTGAAGTCTCACTCGACTCTCATTCCCATCTTACAACTGCCATAGTAGCTTCAAGACCCGCCTTAGGTTGGGAACACTTGCGATAATGCCCGACTACTGCCACAGTATCTGCATCACTGTGCTACTATGTGGTTAACTCTTTTAATCGTCTTTTATTGATAATCACAAGCATATTCACAATTCCCTTATCTAAATATAAATAAATGATCGATATAAATCAAAGTACATCATGCTTACAGTCACATCAATTATGTTATTCCTCACATGGTATACATGGCATATATTTCAAACAATATTGACATTCATGGATAGTACAACATGCTATCAATATCATAAAAGACAATCAATGGTTCATATGTGTCACACATATCCCTAGCATGCTTATAAACAATCAATACTAGTAAACACTGAATCATTTTTCGTATTCAAACCAAACTAATACTAAAGATTATAGGGTAGTCATCTCCACTTGTTTTTTGTTCGATTCCTTCTAAATCCTCGCTTAGCTATTCCAATCGTCACATATCTTCAAACTTTAGTATTTTAATACCATGATTCAATGTCTTTAATATGTAATTCAATGATCTCTTAATTTGTATGGTATACGATATACAAAATGGTCATGATCAACATGTAATAGTGTGGTTTTCCATCTGTGTACTAGGGTAGCTGTTAGCGGACTCGCAAGTATACGAGATCGCTTGTAGTAATATCCGGAAAGTCCGGGTATCGTCCTCAGGGAATACAAATGGTAATTGAATTTTCTTTAATAACAAAATT
>JAJIYU010014312.1:0-13289 GCA_030144865.1 Tinospora cordifolia
GGACCCAAATTGACCAAGGATAACCAAAATTGATCATGTTGACCAATTTTGACCAAGTTTGACCCATTGACCAAGTTTGATCGATTGACAGGATTTGATTGAATCGGATTGGGTCGGTCGAGACCGATTAGGGATAGTCGAGTAGGGAATTAACCTAAATTTTATAAAGAACTGAAATTGAGTTTAAATAATACAGATTCGAGTGAGCATTATTGTGACGACCCATGTTTTGATACACAAAACATTTGGGTCCAATATATGTATTTTCAGGAATTTTAATGAAAATACATGGATTTATCTCAATTTTCTCGCAATTTTAAATTATTTATTAGAAAAAATTAGAATAATGAAAAAAATACAATTTTGAGGAGAAATACACGAAATTATGAGAAAAATGTAATTTTTAGAGAGAAATAATTTTTAGGATTGATTATTAAAATTTTGAAATAATTATGAAATTTTTAGAGAAATTTATAGAATTTTTGGGAGAAAAATGAAATTTTTAGAGGATTATTCAATTATTGAAAAAAATAATTGTATAAATAATGAAAATGGGGTATAATTGAAAGATTTTGATGAAAAATGTTTGAATAAGTGATTTTGATAATTATAGAAAAAAATTGATAAAATTTGGATATACGTATGTATTTGTAGAAAAGAAAAGGAAAGGAATACACAAAAAAAAAAACAAAAAAAAGGGAAAATGGTTGCCCAGCCACACGGGCCCGGCGCATCAGCCCAGGCCCGTGTGGGTTGGGCGAGAGGTGCATGGGCCACTCGACCCATGTAGGTCGGGCCCAGGCGCCCCTCCCTTTCTTCTTTTCGAATTTTAAGTGAATTTTTGCCATTTTTTTGGTGATTTTTCCAACAAGAAACCATGGTTTTGACCATCTCATCCTACCTCATGAGCAAGCCAATGAGGGATGACAACTGCTAGTCTGGCATGGAAGCTCATGGGCCACGTGACACCTTATTTTTCCATGCAAGCTCCCCCTTTCATGCAACAAAAACCTCTCTTGAGCAGAAATCTAGATTTTTCTAGTTGTTGTAGCCTATGTTCATGAACTCGTATCTCCTTTGTTCCTTAACCAATTTTACTAAATCTTAGCTTGTTTTGAAGCTTTTGCAATCCTCTCAAAGAGCCCCAAGCCCCTTTTCCCAAGTGCACAACCACCTGAGACGAAAACAGCCAGGAAAAGGTGCTGTTCACTATGTTTCAAACCGAGAAAATAGAAACATTATGTTGAATCAATTTTTGGAGCTTCGATTTCTAGGCCATTTCAAGTCTGTTCTAAAGGTAAAATCCTTTTTTCTTCTTCCTTATTTTGTGTATTTCCATGTCCAAGTGATAGAAATCAAATATTAAAACTTTAAATCCGTTTTATAAGGCTATGGAAGTGACTATCTGATTAACTATTTTGACAGTTTCTGCAAAAGACAAACTGTGGGACCAGATTGGGAGCATTGTTTGGTGTACCTAAAGGAGTCCGCTTGGACTAAGATCAGAGGCATTTCGAACCCCATACTTGGGACTACAAAAGGGTAAAAACCTCGAACCAAAAACCTCTGTGGTTTAGATCTGATATGCTTGCAAACATGCCTTGTTAGTTAGGTATTATGAGACTTAGAAAAAATTCTAGAACACCCTTATGCACACCATGATTTGGAGTTGTGTTTGAGAGCAAATGTGATTAGGGTTTCTTGCTGTTTTGAATAAGACTTAATTAATCAGAATTCTACGAACTAAACTCTTGTAAAAACAACAAGAAATAGCCTTGGATTGGTGCTGGAACCAAAGTACATAGGCACTTGAAAACCATAGGAGATTTGAGTCATTGAACAATATGTTACAAGGATAGAAAAGTAGGGGACTAGTTGACTGACCAAATAAAGGAAAATTGAGCTGAAATTTGGTGGAGAGGTTATTGGACATGTCAATAGTAAGTTTCCCAAATTTTAGAGCATTTTGAATTTGGTAAGTAGGTCAACCATTGCACTAAGTGATTACCTATTACAGGGAATACGGGATTTTACAGTCCCTGTTAATGCACTTAGAAATCCTAGTAAATGGTGTCCAAAAATCATGAAATAAAATTTTGGTAAAATTTTAGGCAGTTTAGATAAAATTTGAAAAGTTTCGCATAAATCTGACTTACGAATTGATCGCAGAAAAATCGGCAAGTGTACTGCGCAAGGGAGCAAAGAACTCAAAATTTGGCTAAGTGTTGAAAATTGAGGATTTTGACCCAAATGACCTATTTTGACCCAATTTGGGCACAAATTGACTAAGAGTGATTAGGTTGACCATATTGACCAGTGTTGACCAGGTTTAACCGATTGACCGAACATTGACTGAGACGATTGGGTCGATCGAAATTGAGTAGGGACAGTGAGATTAGAGATTATGCCACTGTATGGATAGAACTGAGATTGAGTTTATTGATGTAGATTGGAGTGAGCACTACGAGACTGGGCCGGTTGTTGACGGGACATCAGTGCATAACACCTAAGGTGAGTAGTTTGATTCATGTGTTCTCAGTAACTCATATTCTTTGCATAAAACTTGTGTGAAACGACATGGTTTAAATTGTTTCACGAGATTTAGATACATCTAATTAGTTTTGAGATGTGTAGATGTACACTGGTAGTGAG
This sequence comes from Tinospora cordifolia, assembly GCA_030144865.1. NCBI lineage: Eukaryota > Viridiplantae > Streptophyta > Magnoliopsida > Ranunculales > Menispermaceae > Tinospora > Tinospora cordifolia. Next base: position 2,653 of record JAJIYU010014312.1, read on the forward strand.
ACCATAGGCTTGAGGGCCAAACGTCAGGGTCAGGATACTTGATGTGATTGAGATTAGACTCGAGGTCTGAGCACCGGGGGTTTGGGCATATGATTAGTGCACCTAGCCACTGAACCCCCTCAAGCCATGACACTCAAGGACCGAGCACGAGGTTAGGGTATTCACGGAGTACGCTTAGCTTACGACTCGCTCCGGTGGCCAGTGCGCCTGACCTAAGACCTACTCGAGCGATGACCATAGGTTGGGTTTGTTGAGTTAACTCTAGCCTGGATATCTTTTTGACTGGCATGGATTTGAAATGTTTTTATAATGATTGCATTATTTATAAATGTTTTGTACTATACCATGCATTTAAATTTTACAGTATTTCTGCTGCTCACGCATACATGCATTGTTTTGAGTATTGGTTATAGTCAACATGCTGGGCTTCCTACTCACTGAGCCACATTGATTTTAGGCTCACTACTCTGTTACTATGTTATGTTCTTCAGTGGCTGATAAAGGGAAAGGTGTGGTGATCGCCTAACTCTCTGAGGACTCCAGTCTCTTTTCTTTTTGGTATCTGATTTTGTACATGTGTAAATGGTCAATTTTGTATTTTGGACAAGACAGATATGTAACATAATGTTTTCTCTTTCATATGTTACTTACTTTCGCTTTTAAGTGTTCAAATTATTCTGATATCGTCTATTGTATGAGATTGGAAAAAAAAGGCTTAATAGTGGTTGGGCGAACTTGATGTGGTAAGTAAGTTCGTCGAGCTACTGGGCCGGTCGGGCTGCCCTTGGCTTAGAGATGGGGTCCCAACAATTATGGAACTAGGCCGGTTGTTGACGGGATATCGGTGTGTGGAACCCAAGGCGAGTAGTTTAATTTAGGTGTTTTTTATGACTTGTGTTCCCTGCATGAAACTTGTATGAAAGGACATGGTTTAAATGTTTTCATAAGGTTGGGATATATCTGAATGATTCCGAAAAAAGTAGATGTACTCGGATAATGAGACCATAGGCTCTAGTTCCGAGCGTCGGGGTTATGGTATTCGCTGAGTACACCTAGTGCACGACTAGCTCGAGTGGCCAGTACATTTGACTTACGACCCACTCGAGCGACGACCGTAGGTTGGTTTGCTGATTTAATCCTAGCTTGGATACAGTTTCTAACTGACATGTATTTGATATGTTTTCTGAACTGTTGCACTATTCATAACTACTTTTATACTATTCCATGTATTCAAATATTATATCATTTTTACTACTCATGCATACATGCACTATTTTGGAATGTTAGTTATGGTTGACATGCTAGTCTTACTACTCACTAAGCCACGTTGATTTTATGCTTACTACTCTATTGATATTTCAAGTTCTTCGGTGGTTGATAAAGGGAAGGGCGTGGTAATTGCTTAACTCCCTGACATTTTCTGTTCCATTTTCTTAGTCCTTTCGTTAGAGGTCAGTCTTTTTTTTTGGGTATGCATGAATGTGTTTGGTCAACTGTGTATTTTGGACATGACAAATATGTAATATAATGAGCACTCCTCGTATGTTTATTTACTTTCGCTTTGAGGCTTTCAATTATTATGATATCATTTGTTATATGAGCTTGGCTACTGTGCTAGTTGGGTTGCCCTTTGGCCTAGGGAAGGGGTCCTAACAGACTTGGTATCAGAGCCTAGGTTACAAAGAATCGAAAAAATCTAATAAATAAGGAACCTAAGCGATATCAGAATGATTACGAAAATAAACGAATCATCGAACAAAGGAGAGAAAGTATCAATCATAAAACGTATCTTGAATGGAATATATTATACTACTAAACTTTTAGAGTCAGGTCTATTTTGAATGCTTGAATAACCAATAGTTCTATTTGAATTGCAGATAGAGATGCCACCCAGGAGGGGTAGAACACCCCCTAGGCAGGGCAGACCACCGCTCGGGCCTAGGGAGCCGACACCACCACCACCACCACCACCACCACCACCACCTTTAGTTTAGCCCGAGCTAGACCCCATACAGAAGCTTGAGGCTGTGATTAGGTCCTCTAACCCAGTTGTTCAGGCCTATACGACCTTACTAATGGAGAGACTTGACAGGTTGGAGGTTGATATACAGAAGGCAGAGCCAGTAGTGCAGCCTACTCCACTTGTGCCACTGACTGTTAAGCCACCAGTTGGGCTGGTATGTAACAACCCAGGTCCACCGTGATGATATTGTCCCCACCTTAGCCACCACTAACTAGGTGTAAGATTTTGTTCTTGCCAAGACTCGAACCTGAGTTTCCCAAAAGCGCTCGGTACAATGAGACACCCTCGAATGCACATTTAGCCCAAGAATTCCCCTGGAGTCGACCCAATGTTGGATATTATAATTCATCCCCCTTGGGAGTAATCTCGTCCTCGATATTCACACCTTTGATACACATAGAGTGGTTATGATACCATTTGTAACAACCCAGGCCCACTACGTACTGATATTGTCCCCACCTTAGCTACCACTGACTGGATGTAGGGTTTTATTCTTGGCAAGACTCAAACCTGAGTCTCCCAAAAGGGTTGGCACAACGAGACACCCTCGAATGCACATTTAGCCCAGGAATCCCCCTCAAGTCAGACCAATGTGGGATATTACAATCCACCCCCCTTGGGAGCAATCTCATCTTTGAGATTCACATCTTCCGTACACATAGAACGACTCTAATACTATTTGTAACAATACAGGCCCACAATAATGATATTGTCCCCACCTTAGCCACCATTGACTGGGTGTAGGGTTTTGTTCTTGACAAGACTCGAACTTGAGTCTCCCAAAAGCACTCGGCAGAATGAGACACCCTCGAATGCACATTTAGCCCACGCAAACAAACGTCGCAAAACTTGGTGAGCGTTGTTTCCACATTCTGATGAGTGATTTTTGTGATTCATTGTTATATTTTGATAGATTGAATGTCGTACGTGGAATTTCAATAGATTAAGGACAACAAATATCATTTTAAAGAAATTTTGGAACGAAAGATTTATTGCAGAGAGGTATAAAATGTTATTTTTATTTTGAGCTGCAGTTAGTTTCAAATGAATTATTTAAATGATTTGTAATGTGAAGAACAAAGTTGCGAGTTATGAAACCTCTAAAACTGAAAAAGGTAAACTTTGGAACCTCTATCAAAGGATTTTTGTAATTATAATCCTATTTTATTTACAAGTGTTTTCTATATTGTTATGTGATTATTGATTTGATGTGGGAAATGATTATTATCGAAGTTCAGGGGGTTGTGGAGGTTTGGAGATTAGAAATTAAAATAATTTGGGGTCTTATGCGAATGTGAAGCATTAAGATTGTTTTAATTAAGAGAAATTATTTATTTAGGAGTTAAAAAAAATTCTTAGAAAGTTTTAAAGAGTGGAATGAATTTATTTAAAATTGAAGGAGGTTAGCTTAGAACTTTCTTATAAAATAATTAAAATTTAGGGTTTAATTTAGAATTTTAGATTCGAAAACCTTATTTTAATAGAAATTGAATTAACTAAGTATGAATGAATTACTTTTGAAAAATTATTTTACGTCGATTGATGATTGGTATGACTTGGAACAAATTTTGAACTAAAGAAGATTAAAAGATGATTAAGAACACATGTACCGGTGTGATGGACGAGCTAACGACGCATTGTAAGTCTCCTTGCCATGGACGAGCCTTAAGTGCATCATAGGTACCCCCACCAGAGAGTTGCCTGTGACAGCTAACATAGTCTTCGGAAGCTGGTAATAGTCATAGAGTGTTACCCCTTTCTTAGGCTGTGGTGCCCATGATATAGCTGTAGAGCATATCCGGATTCGCTCCCGAAACACAGGGGCTTACCGAAAGGGTTATGGACTCTTCCAGTCTTAGGTTACAACTAAACAATTAAATGTGTGAAACACCTAATATAATGAAAGTGCTTGCATGTTTTGTTTTCTGATTTAAATAATGTAAGTGATGTATCGATATGATCCACTGGGCTCTCGAGCTCACTTCCTTTCTTTTCAGGTGATTTTTGAAACAGCATGAGTCCACTGACACCACGAAAGACTTGGTCATTTTGAAACCTCATTTGAGAGGTTGTTACTATTTCTATCTTATTTCTCATTTCTTTTAAGTGAACTGAACTTGGCATGTGCCCTTTTCTTTCTTTTTTAGACTAATCTTTTATGTGTGATTAAATGTTTTCGATTTATTTTAGAGATTTTTAATTTGTTTAAATTTGAATTTGATGCTTCTCATTTCATTTGAAATTACACTTATCCATTTTATTTATCAAGAAGTTTATTTCGAAAAAAAAAGTTTTATGTCTATTTAAACTGATTTTATCATTACATGAAAGAAATAGAAAGATAAAGTGAGATTGAATTTAGTAACGCTTAGACTCTCGACGGATGATACGGCGGCAGCTTTCCTAGTTGAGTGGGCGCGCCTTCTTCGACTGTGGCCCGAGGGAACCCGCAGGACTGGGTGCCCGGGTGTTACACATGATTTTTGTTGTAAGATTATGTTTTAAAATTAAATGAAGTTTTAAAATGGTTTCAAGTGATGTATCGAATGAAATTCACAATGACCTAGGAATTACTATTCATGTTAGCTCATGATCATGGTAGAATGGCTATATTTGATTCATGATCTTGAGCACATGGATGAGTTTGAGCGCGTAATTTTGGCATGATATTGAAGTTTTAAGTTCCCTTTAAATGTTGATGTATGTGTCAGTTTAGAATTAAGTCATTGTTCGGTGACGAACAATAGTCTAACTTTGGGGGTATTTGTTAGTTGTATAGCAAACTAACTATATTATAAGTATTTTATGTATAACTTGCATGAGTTTAATGGGAAATTAAGTTTATTTGGTTGTATTTAGTTTATTTGGTTGTATTTAGTTACATTTTCCTTTAGAATATTATTGCATGATTAGTTGCATGATGGAATAGTTTAATGTTATTTCTATTATCTCTATGTGAACATGATGTCTGGGAAAGGTTTTTAGTGTCTGTGTAGGTTAAGAATGAATTAGAGTGGCAAAAACAAGAATTATCGCGCAATTGGTTATTGCGGTAGGTGACCAAGGTAACCAGAATGAAGAAAAGTAACAAGAAACAGTTACCGCGGTAGAGCAAGGAATGACTAAAGTAACCAGAATGTATATTTATTGGGACAAAGCGTTGCCGCGGTAGGTGATCGCGGTAACATGGGAAGTGCAGATTATGTATTTGTTGTTTGCACTGGTTACCGCAATCCGTAACTGTGGTAATCCGATTAAGTTACACATTTTTGTGTTTAGCACGTGATTTTGGTTTTGTTTTGAGTATAAATAGAATTTTATATTAGCTTTTGAGGATTCGAAAAATTATTGACATCAACGGCCAGAGAAGAACAAAAAAAGAGAAAGACAGAGAAGAAGCAAAGAAAAAAAGATCAAGTTGTTACTATAATCATTTGTGTATTTAATTTTTTGATGTGTGAACTCTATATTATGTCTGGCTAAATTCTCTTAAAGTCTAGTAATTTTGACTATAAGAACCTAAGATTCTTTATTCCAATTAATTGATTTTGATGTTATGTTCTATATTTTGTGTTTTTATGCTTTCTATTTACTGGCCATAGACAGATCGATCATAGACTGTTAAACTAACTCGGGGGAAAGGTTTAATGTTTGGAGAATTGAAATACAGACCTAGAGTAATTAATTGACTAAAAAGTTGTTGATTACGTAGGAGGAAGCACATGATTACTGTATTTATGGCGTTAGATTGTTAATTGTATGCCTCGAGAGGAGGTATTAGGAAACAAGACTAATAGGTATTAAGATGCCTTGGTAGAGGGTTTTAATGACAAGTGCTAGAACTTACAAAAACAGGAATTTAATTAATTGGAATAGGAATTAAGGGTGATTACAAGAAAATTTACGATCCTAGACATCTAATTAAAATAGTTTTCAATCTAATTTTTGGTTTATTTTAATTCTTTTTTTTATTTAAGTTTTCAAACATCCAATTCAATTCGATGCTTTGATAAAATTAATAGTGATATTAGATTGGGTTTTAAGATTGTTAACCTTAAACTGTTCCTTGAAGACAATATCTAATCTTTACCGTTTATTACTATTGCGATCTTGTACACTTGCAGGATTGTCAACAGGGATGAAGGGGAGCCTTATAATAACATTTCATCCACAAACCGATGCTTAGTCTGAGCAAGTGATCTAGATTGTAGAAGATATGTTGCAATCTTGCATTTTAAACTTTGGTGGTAGTTGGGAGGATCATTTAGCCTTGTGCGAGTTTACTTATAATAATAGCTACCAATCGAGCATCCAAATGGCGCCATTTGACGCGTTGTATGATTGACCATGTAGATCCCCTGCCTGTTGGGCCGAGATTGGTGATGGAGCAATCTTTGGCCTCGCCTTCATACAGGAGCAGAATGAGAAGATACAAAGGACTCAATAGAATATGAAGGCCACTCAGGATTGATAGAAGAGTTATACTGATAACCAAAGAAGGGTCCTTGAGTTTGAGGTTGGCAACCATGTCCTTTTTCGTATTTTGCCTTGAAAGTGACAAACACGCCTCCGAAATTCAGGGAAGCTCGCACCAAGATTTGTTGGACCTTTTGATATCCTTGAGAGGATCGGCCATGTTGCTTATCAACTAGCATTGCAGCCATAGCTATCGGGTGTGCATAGTGTGTTCCATGTTTCTATGTTGAAGAAATATCACCTTGACCCCTCACATATTATTGATTGGAGGTACATCTAGTTGTGAGAGGACTGTACATATAATGAGATGTCTATGGTCATCATCAATCGAGCTGTGACGAAGTAGGGCAACAAGGAGATATTGATGGTACGAGTGCGTTGGCAATTCTATGGTGTTGAGTAATATATATGGGAGAACGAAGATTTCAAAATCCAACATTATCCTGAGTTGATGAGTGTTGCTCCTTGACTTATATTATCTACATCATTTGGAAATTTCGAGGACGAAATTGTTGTAAGGGGATAGATTGTGATGACCCATATTTTTGAAACATAAAATTTATGGGTTCGATATATGTATTCACATGTATTTTTTTTAATTTTTAATGAAAGTACATGAATTTTCTTAATTTTCTCTAATTTTAACCATTTAATTAAAGAAAATTGAATTAATTGAGAAATATAATTTTTAGAGAGAGAATATATTAATTATTGAAAAAAATACAATTTTTGAGGGAAAATATAATTTTTAGAATGATTATTTAATTTTTGTGAAGGGATAATAAATTTTTTGGGTAATTATTTGATTTTTGAGGGAAAAATATAGATTTTTGGGTAAAATATGTGACTTTTAGAAAAAAAAATGTGTATAAATTAGAATTTGGAGTATATTGAAAATATATGTGTTTTGGAGAAAAAAGAATAATGAATGGATAAATAGATAAATAAAAGAATAAATGATAATAAGAAAATTAAAAGAAATTAAAGAAATAAAAAAGGAATATATATATATACAAGTAGCCCAGGCCCACAGGCCTAGGCTTGAATTGCTTCACAAGTCGAGTGGCCCATGTAGATGGGCCGTGGCACATGGGCCAGGCCATGCGTCCCTCTTCTCCTTCCCCACCATTTTTTCTCATTTTTTCAAAATTTTTTGGTGTGAAAACCACCTCTGAGCATGGTTTTGAGCCATAGTTTTTGCCATCCGATAAGGTTTCTGGCAAGACTATGAGCAGAGACAATAAGACACCATGCATGACAACCTATGAGCCACGTGGATGGCCATGTGGCACTCCATTTGGCCATGCAAAAGTGCTCCAACATGCAATAAAAATCTAGTTTTGAGCAGATTTTTCCAGTTGAGCAAGCTACTTTCACCAACTTCTACCTTCTTCATCGCAACTCAGATTTCTATGATTTTATAGTCATTAGAGAGCTCTCATACCCCTCTCAAAGAACCCCCATTCCCTTGGGCAACGTGCACAACCATTAGAGACGAAAACAACCATGAAAATGAGCTATTTGACATGGTTGGAAGCTAAAAACTGCAGAAATCAGTGTTGATCCACACTCTGAAAAGGTGGTTCCTAGCCCATCTAAGGTTGGTTCTTGAGATAAAACCATTAATTTTCTTCCTTGTCATGTGTACTTCAATCTTCAATTGTTAAAAAACAAAAACTGAGATCTTAAAACATGCTTTACAAGGTGCTAATGGTAACTAGTTGTTAACTGTTATAGTAGTTCCAACAGAAAACTATTCTTGGAAGCAATTTTGAGACAACATTTGAAATAGCTATGGATGTCCATTTGGGCTGAGTCTTGAAGTGATTAAACCTCACATTTGAAGCTACAAGGATGTATAAACCCAAAACCTTAAGCCCTTGTATTTGTGGTTTTATATGCATGCAAAGATACCTAGTCACATATGGAAACTGGTACTTATAAAAAATTTCAGAACTTATTGCTGTGTGCTAAGTATTAGAGGGTGTGTTTAAGAATGATTGTTGTCTTATTTGCTTACTGTTTTGAATGGGACTTGATTATTTAATGTTCAGGGATCTAAACCCTTACAAAATGTGCAAGAAAGAGCCTCAGATCAATGGGGTAATAGGGGTAATTAGACATTGAAAATCATAGAAACTTGAATATTGAAAAATCCTATTACATAACAAAGAATATAGGGGACCAATTGATTAACCAAAATTTGTATTTTGGGTTGCAATTTGATGGAGGTATTACTAGATATGTCAAAAACATGTATACCAATTTTCGTCCCAATCTGAGTTCGGCAAGGGTGTTAATTAATGCACAATGTGACTGCCTATCACATGAAATCCAAGATTTCACAGTTACTATTATTCCACTTGATATCCATAGCAAATGATGTCCAAAAATTAAAAACTAAAATTTTGGTGAATATCTAGTAGGTTCAGATCAAATCTGAAACGTTTTGCATAAATTTGACACACAGATTGATTGAAGGAAAATCAGCAAATTTACTACGCAGATTGAGCAAAGAGCTTAAAATTTGACTAAGTGATGAAATTGGGGATTTTGACCAAATTGACCCAATTTTGACCAACTTTGGTCCAATTTGACCCAATTGGCCCAAGTTGACCGAATTTGACCAAAATTGGTCATGTTGACAAATTTTGACCAAGTTTGACCAGGTTTGATCGGTTGGTCGAATTTGATTAAATCAAATTTGGGTTGATCGAGACCAATTAGGAATAGTGGAACAAGGGTTGAGCCACATTTCTAAAGAGAACTAAAATTAAGTTTAAACAATATAGAGTCAAGTGTATACTGCGAGACTGAGCCAAGTGTCAGCGAGATATTGGTGTGTAGGACCTGAGGTGAGTAGTTTGACACAGGTATTTACTTTAACTTGCATCCCTTACATAAAATATAAGTGAGATGACATGGTTTAAATGGTTTCATATAATTGAGATACATCAAATTAGTTTTGAAATATGTAGATGCACACGAGTAATAAGATCATGGGCTCGAGAATTGAGCGTGGGGTCAAGGTACATAATGTGATTGAGATTAAACTAGAGGTATGAGTGTGGGCTTAGGGCATATGATCAATGTGCCTAGCTTCTGACCCGCTCGAGTGACGGCCCTTGAGGACTGAGTGCGGGGTTAGGGTATTCGAGAAATATGCCTAGCTTACGACCTGCCTGAGTGGTCGATACGCTTGACTTTCAAACCGTTCGAGCAATGATCATAGGGTTGGGTTTGATGACTTGAGACCCTAGCCCGAATACAGTTTTCAACTAGCATGTATTTGATATATTCTTCTATAACTGTTGCATTGTTCATAACTGTTTTTATATCATGTCATGCATTCAAGCACTACATCATTTTACTGTTCATGCATACATACATAATTTCGGAATGTTGGTTATGGGTAACATGCTGGTTTTACTACTCACTGAGCCACTTTGACTTTTAGGCTCAATACTCTACTAATATTTTAGGTTTCTCAGTGATTGATAGAGGAAAAGGGGTGGTAATAGCCTAGTTCCCTAATGATTCCTTTTTCCTTCTGTTAGTCTTTTTGTTAGATGTTGGTCATTTTTGTGTATGTATACATAGTCAACTATTTATTTCTGAAGGAGTCAATATGTAATATAATGATCATTCCTTGTAATGTTTGCTTACTTTCACACTCAAACCTTTAAATTATTCTAATATTACTTGTTGTTGTAATCCAAAAGGCTTAACAGTAATTGGACGAACTCAACTCGATGAGTGGGTTCGTTGGGTCACCATGTCTGTCTGGCCACCCTTCTACCTAAGGAAGAGGTCCCGACAACTTCAACAATAAAATTTTTGCTTTTACTTCATCTAATTAATTATGCAAATGACTTGTCACTAATTCATGAAACTCAACTTTTTTCTCTTAGACTCTCAATCTTAGTAACAAAAAAAGAGCAAGTTTCTATGTCATGGGAAGATGGAATTGGATCCAGCCACACTCTTCTTCTGTCTTTTATAAAAACCAAAAAAACATTCCTTAGCAAACATAATAATTTTGTTTACATACCACTCATGTGTCACTTGCTCATTCTGTACTTGTTAATATTGACATCCTCATTGGGTTGTCATGACCAAATGACTTATAGCACCTTAT
>JAJIYU010014313.1:0-13286 GCA_030144865.1 Tinospora cordifolia
ATGTGGAATATTTTAGATAAAAGAAAGGGACTTTGGATCTTGGGTTTTGCAGAAAAATAAAATAAAAATAAAAATAAAGGAGCTACTTCTATAGTGATAATGGTGGTGCCAGGGTTTAGAGCTTGAAAAATGAAGATGACACGGTGAAAGGAAAGATGACAGTTTGCAAAGTTTAGAATTTGTTTTTTTAGCCTTAGTTTAGTTGCTCCCTTAAAATATTCATTATTATTTTTATTATTTTTATTAAAATTAAATTAAAGTAATATAATAAGAATAATATTATTAAAATAAAAACTATTATAATGTTCTTACTTAACTTGAAAATTAATATTTTATGTTTGAATTTAACAGACATGAGATATTGAAATAGATGAATTCTGTAGAGATTTAATCCCATTGATTTCACCAAAAAACTAATTCCAAAAACCAAACTGTTGGTTTAAGTTTCAAATATTTTTGAGTAATATCGTTATTGTTTAGCATAAATAATTATTTTTTTTTTCTTATTACAAATTTTTTAGCATTTGAAAGGTGTTATCCTCCTTTTATCCAAAACTAATTTGACGGTAATCTTGCAGTATCGGCCCAATATTTTTAAGGACCTAAGGCAAAATAGTAAATGAAAACCTAAAAAATAAGGACTTAATTTATTAATAATTTTTTATAATTTTTTTAATTATATATGTATGTGTGTGCTCGCGCACTTTCAAAAATAAGCGGTCCAAAGCGGGGCCAAGGTCGTCCTTTGGGCCCTACCTTAGAAGCACCCTATAATCTAGTATGAAAGAAACAATTGGGCTAACTTTTTTGCAATAAATAAAAATAACTTTGATAAACGACAATGTTACTTAAAGCATATTTAATAGTTAAATCATTAAGAAGTTTAATGTTAATTTCACATCATTAACTCATTAAATACTTATACTTATCTATTAGTCTATCTTTAAATGATTAAATTATATTATATGAGAGTCACTATCATATCAACATATCATTAAAACTATTTATAATATATAATTCATAAAAAACACATTTCTTTTTATTATACAAATAATTTAAAATTTTAAAAAGTAAAATTTTTTTAAAAAAGCAAAAAAATTTATGCAAACTTTTTTTTTTTTAATATTAAAAATAAAATTGAATACACATTGAAAAAAGTTTTAAAAAAAAAATTTTAAAGCAAAAAGTACAAAAACAAAATTGAAAAACCAAAATAAACATACGTTGAAAAAATTTTAAAAAGTAAAAAATAAAAATAAAAAATAAAAAAGCCCCATTTTGAAAAAAGTTTTTTTTAAATAAATAAATAAATAAAAAGGTGTTCAAGCTTTTGAGTGCTTGAATGAGCCAGAGGGATGCCCTTAGAACTATGATAGGTTGAAAAAGTTCATGATCTTCAACCCCACATTAGTAAAAAGTACTAACTTAAACTAGAATTCTAGGAGTGACGGGGAATTTGGAAACTTTGGATTATTCACATTATATGAAGTACAAACATTTCTATATGATAACATAAATATGCTTTAATTAAAAGTACTACTCTCCTTGGCATACTTTCGGTAAATTGAAAGAAATGAATGCGCGTTGCCCAGCATTGAAGGAAAAACTAATTTTATAAAAGAAGTAATAAAAAAATTTCACAAGAACTGATTAGTTTGGTCTGCAATAAGCACCAAATTAGACATAAATTTCATTAATTTTAATTTAGACATATTTTTCATGTAGTTTTTTGACAAGTATATACAGATTGTATTTTTTTTTTTTTTCAAGCTGTCTAGATTCCTGGCTAAGCCCTTGCGTAGGCTGCCAAAAAGGTTCCTCCTAAAACCTTTAAAAAAACATAAAAATTTTCATTCCAATTCATATTTACCTTGAAGTACCTATAAGGCTTGACCAATTGGGTTTAAAGTATCTATTAAATTGGGTTACGTTAGCAAAATAAAAATAATATAAAAAATAACAAACTAGTACTTCAAAAAAAAAACCAATTAATGACTTAAATTAGAGATTACTTTTTAGCTTTAATATCTATTAAGTGTAACATTAAATGTACACCGCCTCTATGTTAATAATTTAATACTTTTACATTTACATTAGAGATACTTTTAATGTATCTTCGTCTCCTAATATTAGGCCCTAAAGTCAAATTGAGAAACCAAAAAAACAAATAAAATAAAAGGGAAAAAGGGGTTAGCCAACCACTTACGAAAACTTCTTCGGTCAGTATTTCTTTGTCTATATTTGCATTTACAATAAATAGAGGAAAACATATTTATATTCCTTGAGTTCTACTGCGTTCGGGAACAACTACATATTCTACTGCGGAAATGTTATAAGCAAACTTGTAACCGCTGGGAAACTTTTTGAGTTGATTTTTTTGACAAAAAAAATTACAGATTTCTATATATATATATATATATATATATATATATATATATCTAAAAGATCAGTTCCAAAATATCTATCGTTGCAAAACTATTATACAGTTATATTGTACCTTCTTTTCATCAGAAGGAAAATGGTGGCATAATTTCCCGGTGCTGCATATGATACCTGCTCAACATATTCAACTTAGGTCAGTCTTGAGAAATTTTTCATGTTTTTTCACGTCTTCAGAGATTACTTACTTTTCACATGTAGAAATGCAAATATGGATTTCCTCTGGCAAGAGCATTGATCTGCCTCAGTAACTTGGGATACCTTGGACAAAGTTTGCCCGTCCTCAACATTATGCTGAGGCAATCATTTCGGGTTCTTCAACTTCAGTATTCAAGACAAAGCTCGGAAAAGCCATAGTTATGTCCCTGAAACATCAATGACCAGTGTGGAATTTCAATTAGAGATCCACGGGGTGGAGAATGTCTAGATTACAAGCTAATAATTGATTAGGCAATGTCTAGATTACATACTAATAATAGATTAGGCTGATTATTAAAGAAAGGAAAAACATATGAGTCACAATATAGGTCATAATTTAAATGGGTTAAGTTTAAATCTGTTAACTATGACATAGTAACATGAATAAGATATGACATGATTGCAATACAGCAACATGAAAATTTTATTAATACAATTATATTTTGTACTTAGACTTATATTATGAAGACTTTCTGATATTTTATCTTTTATAATGTTTATTTGGCAGTCAAACAATTATATAATTATGATTTTAAATTTTTAATATATATGTTAATTTAGAAATTACGTTTGTTAAATAGGCTAGAATGAATATGTTTAAGCTTTAAGTTATAAACCCGCTAACATGTTTAGTATGTTTATTAAACGTAACCTGTTCAGGTTTGTAATAATGACAATTTATTTAAACAAATTGGATTTGGGTTTGCAATTATAATATGGTAACACGAATATGACATGATAAATTATAACACACACAGATTGCCAACTCTAGAATTTATAGCATATGCACAAATAAAGGTTTGATTAAGCATGGTCAAGACTTACTTCAAGTAGGGTAGAGTCATGTTTTTCATCAGTGATGGGTTTCGTGCTACGAATTCTTTCCATTCCTCTGGGTCAATCTTTCCATCGCCTTTTGAATCTGCATCAGAGAATGTCTGTGGACAGAACAACAAACAACTTAAACAACAGAACAAGCAAGAAATGCATGATAACCAACAAAACATGTAAAACGTATTTCTCACCTTATCCACAATTGTTTCAACGACGTCATCAGAAAGGAACAGATCTGATTCATTCAGGAGAGCCAATACCATCTCTTTCAACTATTACATGACAGGAATGAAGTGTCATGACATGGTAAAATTTTATGACAATAAATTTGCATTCGAAGCTTTATCCTAAAATCTTCTAAAAGTTAAGAATCAATTCAAATTATCCACTGTCTTCCGCATGGTATCTATGGCATGGCTCACCAAATGATATTGGTTTATGCCCGAATTAGCAACAGCTTGACCAAATTACTTGTGTAGTTCTTGGACCTTATCTCATGACTTGCTAGCTCATCTTAATTCATGTAATACTTAACTTGACAAAGTTTTGAAGGCGGCTAAAAGCTACCTAAAGCAACCCTCTTCCTTTACCTGGGCTTAGAATTGACTATTTCTAAATATATGCAAATATAATCAGCACAGGCAAATTTAGAGGTCATTACAACATTATCCATTTTCTCCACCCAAAAGTATGACTTCACACAGAAAGCAACAAGAGGAATGTATATTATTCTCCAAGTTGCCAACATTATTTTCAGGTTGCTATGACTCGACATTTCTACATTGTTGTCTATGAATTTTCTGAGGTCCCTTTAACCAGCTAAAAGTGTTTGCAAGTTCTTGGAGCTGAATCTGATTAGGTGGAATTTGATATTACAAATATATGCATCCATTCAATATCTAAGATGCTTATAAATTCAACAATGAAAACAGTTAATCCACAAATATGAAAGTGAGATTGTCAGACCTAAAGAGAGGACCTCTTGGACACAGTAATCTCAAAGATCAAAATTCTGTATCCTCAAACAACCAAATCAGACCATTTTAAGAAACATTGTCTTGGGAAGAACTATCTCTAAATGACGCTGTTTCCAATTTGCAGAAAACCAATTTCTGGAAGATTTCATAGTTAATTAGATTTTTCTAAGAATTCATACCCCATAAACATTTTTTTTCTTCGTTTGATCGAGGCAGGAACACTGAATAAAAAGATTTTCATATGCAGGTATTTATGAGGTATGTCTTCATACATGTATGGTGTTCAATCAGAGTGTTTGTGTGACACTTAAAACTTATTTTACTCAAACCTTATTGCCTAGCAATATAGCCACAAGAAAAATCTGAAAATATAAGATGAGGCACACACCTCGTCTCTCTCAATATAGCCAGTCTGCCTTAGATCATACAATTTAAAAGCAACTGCCACAAGATCATTTCTGAGTTAGTAGCTATAAATGGATTCAGAATTTATGTGAAGAAAAGAGAAATCATCATTTTCAATTCATGAAAAGTGGTAGTTACTAAAAAAATTATACAACTAAATACTGAGAGACTCCACAGTTTTTGAAATATTATTTCTTACAATTAATTTTGTCTGCCATGGGAGCATTTGGATGAAAGGTTCCCAATGATCGAACAAATTCTCCAAACTCTATGACACCATTGCGCTTGACATCAAACAGATCAAATACCTGTATCAAAATGTCAAAATGAAATGTGAATAAAAAGGAGCAAAAACTGCTAGGTACTGGACAAGAATACAGGTTTAAACTGAAAATGTAACTATAAATTCAAAATGTTCTTCAATCTTGTTTTAAGGTACCAAATTATTTTTCATTTAAACCCTGGGAAGAGAAAGTGCAAGACTGTAATTTTGTCCAAATGTTCCAAAAGTACCACAAAAGAAGCTTGAGATATTTCAGGGGTTATTCCCTGTGATGAATTCATTATATTATAAAAATGACAAATGGAATGAGAGGGGGACAATTCAGTCAATAACACATACCCTATCTGCAAAGAGATTCTGCTTGTTGCTGTTCTTGAAGAGTGCAAGCTGGAACTCTTCCTATTTGACAATAGAATAAATCATGTAGATAAATCTTACACTTGGTTCAGTAAAAAATCAACTTCAGCTTTAGAAGCCAAAAGGACGTACTTTGTGAATAAGCCCATCATCAATTATGGAACTGCTTAGTTTCTTAAAAAGCTCATACAGAGCCTCTACTTCACTCACAGTAACTGCCAAGGCACAAAAGAAGTGATTCACATTCTATTTGTCTCAGCAAAAACTTTGTAATTGGCTTCAAAGCCCTTGTCAAATTCATCACTGTAAAACTTTTCATCATGAACAAATGAAATGAGAGAAGTAATGCAGAGTAGGAGTGATTTCGTTAGTAGTCATGATGTCTCAATTCAACATTAGATCAAGGAATTATTTGGTAGCTGAAATCATCAGATAGAATGTCCTGAACCATGTATATTCCATAGAGGACATATTTAGACTAAATATAAAAATTGATAACATTCTAAGCAGTTGAAAAGAAATTTAGCATGTGAAGGAAGCATGCTGAACTATGAGAACATTGGAAACAAGAATACAATAGATGCATAACTGAAAATGAATCAGATCAGAGGACCACTAATACTCACAAGGTGTTATAGAGGCAAGAACTGTGGGCTCTTCATATCCAGGTGTACGTTTAGGTCTCTTTGAGTAAACACAGCCCATAAAAACAAGTATGAGAAATCTAACAGACAGCTTCTGTGCTAATGACTTGTTTCTGAGCTTTCCACCGAAATATCAAGAAAGAGAAAGAAGCACGATTACTAGGTTGTGTCATGAATGACTATGAATGGGAATTAAAAGGAATAAAAAAAGAAAAAAAAAAGAGCCTTTACAAAGCTACAAACTAGTTACTGATCCTGATGATCCAGCAAGACAGAAACTAAAACCTTTGTTGAAATAGAAACAGATTAGTCCAAAATGCATACACAGGTAAAATAACACAACACAATGGCACATAAAGATTTGTCCCACAAGAAAATTATCGTAGAGTAGTATACACTATTCAACTCAACTAAGCCTTTTTCCTGACTACATGGATCAGTTACAAAAATATGAATCTTCCACTTTGATCAGACAAGGGCTAGGTCAGTGTCTTATTTTCTTTTTGTGCTGAAATAAGACTAGTATGTTTTACAGAGATAAGGTCAATCCAAGAAGATAACCAGAAATAAAATGTACTAGTTCCTGTGGAAATTGTATTGACACTAGCAAACTCGTTCTTACTTTAAAATTCAGTTAGTTTGCAAATGATGGGTGGATATAGATCACCCTGCCCGCACTCCTCCCGCTTACACACCTACAGAGCACGTACCCAATAAAAAAGAAATATATATATTAACCATATGGCCTTGATCATTTCATTACTAAACCCAGATTATTTTCCTTCTTAGACTTGCAAAACCTGACAATAATTTCACCACCATTCAACTTAAAATTTCTGCAGCCAAACCATTTTGAAAAGGACTGAGATACAATCCCACCATACTTTATAAAGTAAAGGAAACTCCTAAGTCAAAGAACTGACAATTCCTATTAATTGTTGGAAAGGGATAAGATAAGTTGCATACTTCAAAAAAAATAAAAATGCCGGGATTTTCCTACGATATCTTTTTCTTTTTTTCTTTTCTTTTGGAAAAAAATGGCATGCTTTTCCATGACATAGACAATACCCCCCCAAAGCTAAAACTGAGCAAACTAGGGATTATGTTTCGAACACAGAAAGCAATCACACATACAAAAATTCGAACCTAAATGCAAAGAACCAGGGAAATAAATATATGAAATACAGAGCATATATTGCATTTTTAGCACACAACCCATTATATTCATCCAATCTTCCAAATCACAAATCAATTCCACAGCTTCCAACAAAATTTGCAATAGTGTACTGAAATTTTATGTTAAAATCATGTTCACTTATAACTCCTTTTTTTTCCCTTTTTCTTTTACTCGGTTTTCTACCTCCGACTTTTGTTATCAAATCACATTAAGCAAAGATTAAAGTTAAGCAGAGATTGAAATCCTAAATTCAGAGTAACTTAAGATCCAACGGAAGCTCCAATATATAATTAAACATCAAAACGAAGAAATGATCTAACCGCAACCATTTCATGACACCGTCATCTGCACCTTGTGAACCATAATCTTGACAAGCAAACCATTTGACTACTAAATTAATTAGTCAGGTCTCCTCCATTTCACTCATCAAAATCACGTCGCAATAATCAAACTAACATTGAACCGAACTTGAATCATCTTAAAACTAGTGCTCATAAGAACTTTAAAACAATTCCTCCAATCCGAAACACTTGACCTTGAGAACAATGCGCTACTTCACCGCCGCAGCATCAGAAAACGATACAAAGAAAATTTAAAAAATAAAATAAAATAAACGAATCTTCACCTTCTTTCTCGTCTGGATACAATGGATTCCACTCTACACCAAATTTTTGAAAAAAAAAAAAACAAAAAACAAAAAAAGGAACGAAACAGAAAAAACACAACGAAAGAGAGAAACAAAACCAGATCAGAAGGAACGGAGGATTAACAGTCTTAACAGAGAATTAACAGAGCCTCCAATACTACTATAACAAAATATCCTTAAGATCCGAAGCTAATGCAACAGAAACTCAACCAAATCTATCCAAAAAACATTAAAAAAAATTTTAAAGAAGAAGAAGATTTGCGCAATTGGATTCATTTGATCTGAAACTCACCTTGATCCTCTTGGTGTCCTTCTTCTTAAGCTATTAAAATGGCAAGAAAATGTGTTATTACGGTCATTTAAGTATTTATCTAATATTTATCGCATTCCCGTGTCTCTCTCGTATTATTTAAAAGCGCCGACCCGAGCAGACGTGGATGCTTTGAAAGTTTCCCTCCTTCATGACCAAAACTTTATTTTCCCGTGCACTGCGGCTTTAGCATGACCCCCGACATTTCGGTAAGTTGATATTTGAAAAAATAAATTAATTAATTAACTAATAATAAAAAATTGTAGAAAGTGCTCATTAAAAATGCAATATTAAAAACTAATTTTAATTATATTTGTTATGATTAAAGATAAGTATTTTATAATGAATTAATAAATTAAATATTTATTAAATATTAAAAAATTTATTAATAACAAAATACATAATTTTGATAAATTATTAAAAATTAATTTATAGTAAATTATTCAAAAATAATTATTTTAAGGGTTAGATTGATAAATTAATTTCACGGACACTAAAATTTGGCCTTTAAGTGATTAATAGATTTACCCTATATTCTATTAATCTGTAATTTCTCTTCTCATTTTATATTTATATTCTCGTGTTAAAAAAGCAAAGCCACACCTGATAAAGTTTAAACTCTAGTAATATTTTTTTTTCTTATTTGAATGGAGATTATATTTCTTCTACACTTAAAAGATTAAAACTTTTTGAAGGAATTTATTTTTAATTTTTTGTGTTTTTTAAAAGTTGTAAATGGAGTTATCTAACATTATTTTAATAAATGGATTAACAGCTGATCTGATAAAAATTCTTAAAATAAATATGTCCATGTCATGCATATATATAGATCCCACTATGAATATTAATTATTATTAGTATTATTATTGTTTATTTATTTTTTATTTATAATTTATTAATTCATACATAAAAATACATGTCAAACCCGTCGATTCAATGTCAAAAAATATAGGTCATTACAGTCTCCCTCCTTAGAACAAATTTCGTCCTTTCGCTCTCAGGTGTCTTGCTTGGCATCATAGAACTGTCAACATACACGTACTATTAGTGTCTCCTTCTTGCATAGTTTCTTCATTGCTCAATTAATAATAGCTACTGGAGCCTTATTATATGAACTGTCCTCTCGCAACTTAACATGTCTCGGTCCATCACACACAAAGGATTTGGGTGGTACTTTTTCAATATTGACATGTAAAACACATTGTGTACTCCAATCGAACTGAGGTAGCTAAGTTAATCGGTATGCCACAGAACCTATTCTCTCAAAGATCTGGAAAGGTCTAATAAATAAATATATATATATATAGTGCCAAAGCGTTGGTGATTGACTTATTACTAGCCATAGAAGAACCTTTCAAGATGAACTCACTTTATGATTAATTTATTAAAAAATAGTATGTCTACTTCAGAAAGCATATTTTAATGTCTTCCATATTGTTTAATTGTGTATATATATATGTATATTTCGAATGCAATTGTCTTTTATTTTTTTATTTATTTACTTTGTTTTAATGTCTTTTAAAAGTGTCACGTGCATTTTTTTAATGTCTTTTTTTTGTTAATTCTATTACAAACAGTCCTTTATAGTGGGCTCTACTACAAATTGTTTTTTATTTTTTATTTTCATGATTTCCTTAAGGCCTTTTCCCTTGAGATTTCCTTATTTACTTTTAAGTAAATCATCATAGAAAAATTAGTTTTCTGTGTTAAAAGCAATTAAAAAAATTAATTTTTTAAAAAAAAATTTTTTTCTAAAACTGCTTCTTAAAAAATGTCTTTTAAAAAAATTGTTTCTAAATAATGGCTAAATTTAGTACCATGTTATAATAATTATATAGTGAATGTTCATAACTCTCGTAATTTGTGCACCTTAAAATATTTACATTGTTGCATGAAAAAAGTTATGTATACCTTAAAATATTTGGACATTCATTAAATGATTGTAAGTATATATTGTAATATTTAGTGATCAAAATTGAGTTATATAGTTTTACCCGAAAGGTCATCATCAACTCACCAGCCTCGATCCATCATCTCATTTAACCTTGGATACATATATAAAGGTTTTGCATCCAATTTTGTTTCTAGTCAGAAAGAACCATGGTTTAAACAAAAAAAATTAAAAAGGTCTGACACTTGCCAAAAATATAACTTTTTAAGCTTGTTTGTTTGACTGATGAGCCTAAATTCAGTTGATGAGCGCTTACATAAACGATAGAGCATATGATTTATTTGATACGAAGTGAAGAGTTTTACCTGCGATTAACGCTGGTCCTAAGTTTTTGGGGGCGCAAGGTGAAATGATAATTTGCTGCCTTAAATTAAAAATGAAAATAATTAAAGATTAAATTTGTAGAGTTAATTATTATTGACTAAAAATAACACAATTTTAAATATTAAGAAAATTGATCGATTTTCATGGGAGGGAAAAGAAATTTTTCAGAATCGAAGGGAAAAACAAAATTTCTTTAAATGATTTTTCATTATTTTTCAATTTCTTATATATATGTGGGACCGCAAAAATAAAGAGCCCAAGGTTGTCGGTCTTTGGGCCCTACTTGAGGCTGGCCCTGCCTACGATTAACAGGCTACGAACTATTTAAAAAGAAAGGGATGCCTTCGAAAACATGGATACCGTATATGAATAACGACTTGTTTTGAGTGATTCAAGCAAAAGAGCTACGGGTTATTCGTATTTAGCTACAAGGGCTTGTTACAAACATTCCATACTTGGATCTAATGATCTTCATTAATCAAAAAAGTTATGAAAACTTCGACAAGACAAATATTATAGCTTGATCATTCCATGAAATTCTAATCTATAGGGATTGTGGAGAGTCATTTATAAAAAACGATGATCATGGTTATCTTTTTAGATTTTTTGTCATTTGGAAAAGTTGGATACAACCCTCTTTAGTTTGTGGAAAGGCATGGAAAAAGGAATCTGAAAAATTGTATGAATTGATATTTTGCCTGTGTTACTTTAATATGATTTAACATAAGTTAACAATTTTTTTTTTTTTGAATTTTTTGAATGTTCAAGTGACATTTAGCTTTTTTAAAGAAGAATTCAAAATTTATTTTAATATTATAGAACATGGAAGTATTGACCAGCCGACAAAATCATTCAAGAAAATCTTCCAACTTAAATAAAATCTATTGATATATATATATAAATAGTAGATTGTTTTATGGCAAGTTCAATCTATCAAAATGGTTTAAAGATAGATTAGATTGACAATCACCCATTAATTTGCTTTGGTGGTTAAGGAAAAATCATTTTCCTATTTAAAAAAATGTTCAAAATTTATTTGTAAATTATGTATATCATCATAAACTATGGTTTACTAGGATCATTTTTAAGTCCTTACCAAAAATGAATATACTACATATATAGAGGAAAAGCTTAAGCTCCGTTTGTTTTACAACTCAAAAACTTTATATACACCTCAAAAAATTGGATTATTTTTGTGAAGAAGATTGTAGGCACTAGGCCAAATAACTTAATAGGGTTAAGGGCATATTTGGTATTGATTTAAAATTGCGTTATAACTTAATTACTCGTTTAAAATCTTAATTTTACTATTTGTAAAAATAGTTTAAGTGATATAACTATCAAAATAACTTTTTACATTCAAATTATGTCAAAATTACTATCTTGCCCTTAATAAAAAAATTTTGATTTTTGAAAAAAAAATTATATTTGTTTATTTGCTATAAAACCACTTTTTAAAGTTATAGCAATATTATAATTTTTAAAAGTACTTTTTATGAACTATAATAAACAATATTAAATTTATTTTTTATAATTATCTTTTAAAGCTAAATCTTAAACAAACAAGACCTTAAAAAAATTGATGAAAAATATAAAAGAGCAAATGAGCCACTTGTGTAAATCAAATATTTGCTATATTTTCAATATATATATATATATATGTAACATAATTCAAAACTTTGCAAAATAAATTATTAAATAAATGACTAAATACAATTTTATGTTTTCAAGGGGGTTTGACACTCCCCCAATTTGTGTGAGTCAAGAATTGATCTAGTCCTATATATATATATGGAAATATTATAATACATCATCATAAATTATAATATAAAATAATTAGCAATTTGCAATAATACCATATAATATTCTATAAAGATGAAAAAGCTGAAGTAACTATATTTATATAATGTAAAATTTGCCATGTTACCCTTCACTAAATCTTAGCTGACGTTAGTTCGAGGTTTTGGCATGGGTTAGAGAGACACATTAGACTGTAGTGCCCCCGTAAAAGATGGAAAAAAAAATTTTTTTTTTTAATATTTATTTAAAAGACATTATAATTTTCTTTTAATATGATTATTTTAAAAATAATTTAATTTTAAATTATTAAAAATAAAAATTGATTTTTAATTTTATCATATATTTTATGTTGCATTATAGTCAGTATGATTTATAATCTCTTGATAATTAGTGTAATATTTATAATGTATTATGTACATTAATTTTAGTTTAATTTAATACATCTACTTTTTTTTATAATCTTAATATATTTTCTATAATTTATTTAAATCATATATTTTATTTTTATTTTATTTATGAGTAGAAATAATAATTTTTATCAAAAATAGTATAAAATAATAATAAAGTTTATGAATACAAATATTAATTTAAAAATATTATAAAAATTATAAAATAAGAATAATAGCATAAATAGGTTGGAGATAAATTTAAATTTAGGGAGAAGTGAGACTCCCTTAAAAATAGAAGTCCCTCTATATTTAAAGGGAGAGATTAGAGATGCTCTTAACTAAATTTTGTAGTGACGGGTGTTTCTTATATATTTATGGGAACGATCATCTTAATAAAATTATTTAAAAATTAAGTCTATTTTAATATATCAAATCACCAATTCAGAATTTAATTTCTACAAAATCAAAGTGTTATTAATTCAGTGGTAAATTTTCTTACCAATTATGGTTAATTTATTGCATGATTGACTTTCTTAATTATGATCCCAAAAT
>JAJIYU010014314.1:0-13283 GCA_030144865.1 Tinospora cordifolia
TGAAGCCCTCAAGTTGAAGCATACAAACAGACTCTTTTAAGTTTGCCATGAAGAAAAATTTTATTCATGTCAAATTTGCTAGTTGAAGGAGACAACCATTGTAAGAGCAATATAAATAGTGGAGGCTTTGATCCCAAGGCCTAAAGGTTTCAGAGAAATTAATGTCAAGATTTGACTATAATCCTTAACAGGTAGCTACCTTGTAATTGTTAATAGACCAAATGGAGTCACATTTGATGGCCCAGACTCATCTATTGCTCACAAAACTTCTTTGATTTAGCTAAAGGAACAAGGGACCATGTTCCCAACGATAGTAAGACACTAACTTCTTCCTTCATTGTTTTTCGCCAATATGGTAAGGGAAGAGTAGCGTCAATAGTTGCTTGAATAGAATACAATACTCTGTATTAGTTATAAGAGCAACTCCAACCCATTCCACCTGTCAAAATTTTTATTTTTATTTTTTATTTTTTTTAGTTGTGCTTTAGTTTTTATTTTTATTTTTTTAGGTTTTGTTCATTGTATTTTAGAGAAGGCAACCTTTTTTTATTTTTTTAGTTTTTGTTTTTTAATATGTATTGTAAGTTAATTAAATATTTTATTTCTTATTAAATATTTTAAAAATAATGTAAATTTAATTTTATCATATATTATAGATTTATATTAATTGATAACTAATTTTATATATTAAAGAAAATTATAACTACTACAACATATCTAATACATTTTAAAAAAAGTATATTATAATGCAATACAAATTAAGAAATCTACTCTAATAATCTAATAATTTGGTACATTTGCATTAGATCCTCCAAGATTAGTGAAATATGTTCCAAAATTAACGAATATAGTAGAAGTTCCTCATTGTCCTACTCTCTTTTGTAAAAAAATTTTTGTTCAGCTGTAATGTATCTGCATATAACAAGATCCGAAATAGAATCCAAATCCATGAATAAAATTTTGTTCTTTTCTTTCATTTGAGCTAACTCCAATTTTCTGGTATAAATTTTCTTATTTTGTTGTTTATCCACACTTGACTTTTTTCAATCATCTCCATAAGGTCTTTATTTTCAACTTCCATGCGACTAGCCATAGATGATACGGTATCGTCAGTTTTTCTTTTTTTTTTTCTTTTATTGCCTTTTTAACTCCAATAGGACGAGATGGAGTACCACCAACTTTATTTTCATCTAAGTTATGAGGAAACGATCATAGGTTGCGATATGATTGAAAATCAAAATCAGGAGTTGTTTGATTGTCTGACTATGATGAATCAAAATTATTAATTTGTAGTTGTAGAACTCATATTCTATTGGTGTTGTTTTCTTTGAACTTCTCGTATTCTTTAACAATGTTTCAAACATGATCGAATTTGAATCCCTTTTTGTATTTTGAATCTTAGCATAACATTTTCTACGCCCGTCCTAACTACACATGTCGAACTCCTTACCTAGGCCGAAGGTTGGCTCGATTGGCACAGTGGCCCGACGAACTCACTCACTATATCAAGTTCGTCCAACCCCTGTTAAGCCTCTCCAACTTCAACAAGTGATATCATAATAATTGAAGACTCAAACATGAAAGTAAGCAAACATACGAAGAGTAATTATTGCATTACACATTGCTATGTCCAAAATACACATTTGACCATATATATACATACACAAGAATGACCAACCTCAAATAAAAAGACCAGAAAAGCGAAAAGGAGTCATCAAGGAACTAGGCAATCACCACGCCTTTCCCTCTGTCAGCCACCGAAGAACATGAAATATTAGTAAAATAGTGAGCCTAAAAATTAACATGGCTCAGTGAGTAGTAAGACTAGAATGTTACCCATAACCAACATTCCCAAAACAATCCATGTATGTATGAGCAATAAAATGATGCAGTGGTTGAATGCGTGGCATAGTACAAAAGTAGTTACAAATAATCCAACAGTTATAGAAAAACATCTCAAATACATGCTGCTCAAAATTATGTTAGAACTAGGGTTCAAATTATCAAATCTAACCCTAAGGTCATCGCTCAAGCGAGTTATGAGTCAGGCATACCAGCCACTCAAGTGGGTCGTAAGCTAAGCATATTCCTAGAAGACCCTAACTCCGCGCTCAGTTCTCGAGTGTCGTACATGAGCAAGTTTGAGGTTAGGCACACTGATCATATTCCCTAACCCTGACGTTCGGGTATCAAGTCTAATCCCAATCACACTGTATACCCTTATCCCAATGCTCGGACCTCGAGCCTATGGTCTCATTACCTATGTACATCTACACGTTTCAAATTAATTCGATGTATCTCAATATCATGAAACCATTTAAATAATGTCATTTCACATAAGTTTTATGCAAGGAACACAAGTTACGAAAAACACCTAAATCAAACTACTCACCTCAAGTCTCGCGCACCAATGTCTCGTCGACAACCAGCCCAGTCCCTTAATGTACACTCAAATCTGCATTATTTAAACTCAATTTCAGTTCTCTTTAGAATATGGCTTAATCCCTTGTTCTACTGTCTCTAATCGATCTCGATCGACCCAAATTCGATTCGATAAAATTTGGTTAATCGATCAAACTTGATCAACTAGCAAACCTGGTCAAAATTGGTCAACATGATCAATTTTGGTCACCTTTGGTGAATTTGGGTCAAATTGGGTCAAATTAGGTCAAAATTGGGCCAATTAGGCCAAAATCCCCAAATTCCAATACTTAGCCCAAATTCAAGCTTTTTGCTTTCTTTGCGCAGTAAATTTGTCGATTTTTTTTACTATCAATAGGCATATTAAATTTGTGCAAAAATTTTCAGATTTCATCTACACCTCCTAAAAATGCACCAAAATTTTAGATTTTGATTTTTGGACATCATTTGCTATGTTTTTAGTGTGGTAACAGGGATTGTGAAATCTCGTTTTTATGTGACAGGCAGTCAATTGGTGCATTAGTTGAACCCCTTACTCAATTCAGATTGGGATAAAATTTGGCACACATATTTTTGACATATCCAGAGACCACTCCAGCAAATTTCAGCTCAAAATCCTCATTTTTGGTTAGTTAATTGTTCTCCTACTTTCTTTACCATGTAACAGATTCTACAATGTTCAAGTGCCTAACTATCTCTATTACCCCATTGATTTGAGGCACTATCTCATATGTTTTGTAAAGCTTAGATGACAGAACATTTACAGTTCAAGCATCATTCAAATTAGTAAGCTAACAGAGTCATGATCACTCTCAAATACATCCTACCACTAAGCACATATCAACAATCTAAAAATATTTTCTAAGTATCAAAACCTTGCATGTAACTACGCATCTTGGCATGGACACAAAACTATGCGAATATAAGCTTAGGGGTTGGGGTTTATACCTCCTTGTAGCCTCAGATATGAGCTTTAAAATACCTCAAATCGCAGCCCAAACGAATGTCCCTAGCTACTTTAAACGCTGCCTTAAAAATGTTTCCAAGGGTTGTCTTCTGCTAGAATTGTTGTAATAGTTGATCAAACAGTCAACTTTAGTGCTTTGTAAAATAGGTTTAAGATTTCACTTTAAGATTTCTATCACTTAGAGATTAAAGTAGACTTAACAAGGGACAAAATGTGGGGTTTTTCCTCAAAGATGGACCTTGAATAGGTTAGGAAACAACCCCTTGTAGATTGCTCTAACACAATCTTCCAGTAGTTTCAGCCTGCAATAGTGTCCAACAACACCCTTTCACATTCTTTTCAGTCTCAAATGAATGGGGGATTCAACCAATGGTTTGTGCAATATTGTATAGGAGATTGAGAGCTTTCTAGAGAGTCCAAGATCACAGGAAATAGATATGGGAAGAGAAAGAAATGGATTGTTGAAGATGGGTTGCAGATACAGAAATGAGAATTCTGCTTATAAGTTGAGTTTTGTTGCATGGTTGAAGTGTCCTTGCATGGCAAAAAAGGAGTGCCACGTGGCTCATGAGTTGCCATGCAAGGTACCTTGTTGTCCCCATCTATTGTCTTAATCATAAGGTTGATTAGATTGGCAAAACCATGAATTTGTTGGTTTTCTCGCTGAAAAATGCTAAAAAATTCGATAAAAACGAACCGCACGGGCTCGCGAGGCCCGTGCGTTGGATTCGGCCTGTGCACCAATCCGACAGGAAAATTTTTTCTTTTTTTTATAATTATTTGGTTCATTGCCCCTCAATTTCTTCATCATCTCCAATTATACCACAATTTTCATTATTCATACATTTATTTTACCAAAATTTAAATATTTTACCCAAAATTTACTTTTTTCCCCAAAAAATCCAATAATTGCCTCAAAATTTTAATAATCACCCAGAAAAATCATATTTTCTCCCAAAATTATATTTCCACCATAATTAATGTATTCTCTTCTCAAAATTATATTCCTCAATTGTTCTAATTTTCTTCAATAAATGATTAAATTTTAGAAAAAATTAAAAAAATTCATGTATTTTCATTAAAATTTCAAAAAAATACATGAAAACACATGCATCGAATGCATATTTGTGTATCAAAAATATGGGTCGTCACAACACATAATTTTAAATGTGAAATTTAGAATATTATTAATATAATTCATTGAAAAAAATGAATAAAAATACTTAGAATATCTTCAGCAAAAGCACCGACGAGATTCATATATTCAATTTGACAAATGCAAACATTCAATTTTTCACATTAGAACTTATAGTACTCATTCGTGACTCCATTGATCTTTGGCTATGTGCGATCCAAGCTTCTTACTTTTGGTTGTTGTATGCTTCTTCAACAAGAATCCAGAAATGATCTTATGATTAATATCTTCCAATAATAGGATCTTGCAAAATTTGTAGATATATTTTGTAAAGAAGAATATTTTCACTAGAACCTCTCATAGACTTTTTGGTCAAAGAAGATTGAGTGTAAGAAAGAAAAACAAAGGATGTGCTTGAATACAAGAAAATGAACTCAAATTTGATGTGGGAAAATGGTAAATGTCCTTTGATATTTGTAGGCCGCAGAAATGAGAATGAGGTTGAAAATCAAAATTAAAATCTTATTACTCTTGTCACGCACATCAAAATTAGAATCAAAATCAAAATCCTATCATACCAATCTCATCATATACATCAAAGTCAAAATCAAAATTAAAATCCTGTCATATTAGCTTCATCATAAACGTTAAAGTCAAAATCAAAAGCAGAATCCTATCATATTGGTCTCATCATATGCTTCAAAATCAAAATTAGAATCGAAATCTTGTCATACTAGTTTCATCATACACATTAAAGCCAAAATCAGAATCAGAATCCTGTCATACCGGTCACATTATACACATTAAAGTTAGAATCGAAATCTCGTCATACCGGTTTCGTCATACACATCAAATTCAAAATCAGATTCAGATTTTGGTCATTCTGATCTCATTATACATATCGAAATCAAAATCCTATCATATTGGTCTTATCATACACATCAAAGTTAGAATTAGAATCTTAATCCTATCATACCAGTCTCATCATATACATCAATCCTTTAATCATTCATTCTATAAATACCAATCCGATTACCTTACCTGACTGTCAATTAGCCTTCATCCTTAGACCAAAATTTTGGTCCATTTTGAGCTTGTTTTCAATCTTTTTGATTTTTCATCATCTTTATCTTAGGATGAATTTCACTGGTGGAGGATCATCTTCCACTTTGCCTTTTGAAGATGATATGTCAATGTTGGATAACATCGAAGCTATAAATGAAGCAATTGATGCAGAACAAGAAGTGATATGTCATGCAATTTTGAATAACAACAGGTTCACATCACAAATGCTCAAGTAACATCCCAAATGTGCTAAACATGGTAGCTCTATTCCACGTCGTATAATCATTAATCGAGATAGAAAAAATACTGAGCGTAACCTTTTCAATGACTATTTTGCTGAGAATGCACGTTACAATGAAACCATGTTTCGTTGAAGATTTTGGATGTCGCAAAGTTTATTTATCTACATTTTTCATGCAGTTAAAAATCACGATAATTGCTTCCAACAATGGAGTGATGGACTTGCGAGGCTTGGATTGTCACCATTATATTTCACATGTTGGCTTATGGTATTCCTACCAATGCTATTGATGAGTACATCAAAATAAGCAAGTCAACAATAATTGAAAGCATGAAAAGATTTTGTTGTGCAATGGTGGAGATATTTGCAACACGTTATCTTCGATCACCAACTGCAAGTGATGTGAAAAAACCACTCTATATTGGTGAAAAGTGTGGGTTTCCTGAGGTGTTTAGCAATTTAGATTATATGCATTGGAAATAAAAAAAAAATTCCAACAGTATGGGCTGGACAATATGCAAGTCATAGTGGCTCATCAACCATTATTTTTAAAGTTGTTACGGAATATGATCTTTGGATATGACATGCATATTTTGGTATGGCGGGAACAAATAATGACATCAACATGTTGGAGTCATCACATCAATTTTTTAATTTAACCCAAGGTATTACTCCTTCAGCTCATTACGTTATTCAAGGAAAAAAATATAACATGGGTTATTATGTAGTTGATAATATATACCCAAAGTGGTTTACGATTGTTCAAATTATTCACCAGCCACAAAGGATGAAAAAAAATATTATTTTGCCAAGAAACAGGTTGCGTATAAGAAAGATGTTGAATCTGCTTTTGGTGTTTTGCAATCACAATTTGTTATTATAATCGGACCAACACATTATTGGAAAAAAAGATATGCTACATGACATCGTGACTACTTGCATTATTATGCACAATATGATAATAGATGATGAATGTGATTTTGATGTACCATTTCTAGTTAATGAAGATGCAAGAGAACGGCCAACTATAAATGTTGAAATGCCTAAAAATGAAGATATTCGGTTTCAACAATTTAGAGTTCGACATCAATAGATTACGGATAAGAATGCTCATTTTGAGCTTTGAAATGCATTAATCGCTCATCTGTAAGAAAAATATCGTAATTCAGATGATTAGATATATTTATTTGAAAATTAATGTAATATTTTCAGTAATTAATGTTATAAGGTTAATTTTTATGTTATATTTTCTACCCCTTTAATTACAATTAATATTTTATAATTTTTTGATAATTAGATGTACATTAATAACTTTTTTCTATTAATAGTATATTTATAACGTAAAGTTTAGTTTGATTTAAAATATAAAAATTATTATAATTTATTTATTATTTATTTACTTATAGATATATTAATTTCTAGAAATAGTATAACAAAATAATAAAATTTATGTGTAAAAATATTAATTTTAAAGAAAATAATATAAATGTATATAAAATAAGACTATAAAAGAGTATTATGAGAATATGTTTATTTTAGCGGGAGGAATAGTGTAAATATAGAGGAATGGGTTGGAGATGAATTAGACTTTAAAAGGGAGTGAAGCCCAATATAGATGAGTTGTCCCTCCAAATTTAGAGGGTTGGGTTGGAGCTGCTTTAAGAGCTAGGAGATTGTAGGGCTTGAAGATTCCGTCCTGACCTAGGTAATCACAGGGTGAGTTGGCTACTTAATAAGTGGAGGTGATGATGGTGAAGATTTATCATGAGAAATAGATTGTGATGATGGTTGAAAGTGGGCATAGGTGTAGTGGGAGAGGATAATCAAGGGACAAGTGGACAATTGGTAGTTGTAATAGGAGAAGGCAAATAAATTGGTTATGAAAAGAGAGTAAAAGTTTATAAAAGGTGGAGTGGGGTGTATGTGTTTGGTTTATCTTAGATGGTGATTGATATATATTCTCTCAATTGCACTTAGACAACAGTAGCCCTTGAAAAATTGGCTAAAGCCAATGAATATTAACCTTTCT
The DNA here is from genome assembly GCA_030144865.1 of Tinospora cordifolia. Taxonomy (NCBI): domain Eukaryota; kingdom Viridiplantae; phylum Streptophyta; class Magnoliopsida; order Ranunculales; family Menispermaceae; genus Tinospora; species Tinospora cordifolia. The sequence goes on from JAJIYU010014314.1 coordinate 7,859, forward strand.
AATCAAAATTGATATCTAATCCTATTGTAGGGCCTCGAATATGGGTAACATGAACATGCGAAAGCCTTTATGATAGTATAGTTTGGAGGCCATTGTAACATCTATTGATATGCTGATAAACCTGCTAGAGATGGTGCGGGCAGTCGATTTATGATGAACATTGCAGCTTGGCAAGCCGCCAACCAAAAAAAAAAAAAAGATAGGAAGATGTGCATGAGCCAAGAAGGAGAGACTTGCCTCAACAATATGTTAATGTTTTTGCTCATTACATCCATGTGGTTCATGAGTGCAAGAGCATGGATGTTAGAAAATAATGCCACAATGATTTAGAAAAAAGATAAAAATGGTCAATATTGCCCTCCCCAATCATATTGAACCCTTTTAATAGGTGTAGAAAGTTGTTTTTCGATTGGATTCTTAAATTGAATAAACATTGACAACACATCATATTCATTTTTTTAAAAAAGACAATTGTGTAAATCAAGTAAAATCATCAATAAAATGCACATAATATCAAAAACCTTCAATAAAAGGCACATGGGCAAGTCCTCAAACATTGATATGTATTAACTCTAAAATGAAATTTGTACATGTCAAATATCGATTAAATGATAAAGAATGATTCTTCCTAAGCTAACATGCAGAAAAAAAAATTGATACCATCGTTTGATAAATTAGCTTATTGCAACTTGAAGGACTTGATGTTAGACTTCTTTAAATGGATGCCCTAATCGCAAATGTCAAACATTGAGAAAAAGGGAAATATTAATAGTAAGTGTTGTTGTGGTAGTAATCATAAGACTTAAAAAATAAAAAGAAGTAGAAGGAATGGGTAGCAAAGAATTCAGGAGCATAGGCGATATTAGCTATTTCTAAGGGTTTATTGGAGTAATACTTCCTTGGTATGTATATCCTTCACAAAACAATGGGTAACTAAGAATTCAAGAAAAAACATTACTATCATGGGTAAGTTTAGAAAAACTTAACATGTTTTTCTTAATATCTGCGACGTACAACGTATGGGAGAATTTTATATTAGAAGATAGGGATGGAGAATGAGCATTCAAATAAGGGAAATAGGAAAAGGGGTGTTGGTACCAACAAAAAATGATTGGTTACTGGAGTAGTCAAGCGAATACTCAACTGAGATGGATCAAAAGTAACATGAGACGATGCCCTATTTTAAACTTGTCAAGCATTATCCGATATAGTGTCTAAGTCAACGAAAAATGTATTTGGGAGAGCTACAACTTGTGGCTTTAAGGTAAAAAATTCATCAAGGCATCCATATAATTCATATTTCCATAATAATAACAAACAATTATGAGTGGTCAATTTTTCCACAAACTTAATATTTTGGTTAACTTGAATTATTGTGATGATCACCACCTTTGCTTCAAGATCTACCACCACCACCACGAGAGATTCCCTTGTTTGTTTTGTTGTTGGAATTTAGAGGCTGAAAACTCCAATTACCTCACAAGATGTGGATGAACCAGATTTAATTTGATTTGAAATTTTTTAGTAAATGTAGCATTAAAAGAAGGAGGTGCATATGTTGGGGGATGGGTTCATTTAATAAAGCATAACTTAGATCATGTAGTTTTACCTTATAATTCCACTATGAAGCATGAATCTTAGACCAAGTTAGATCTACTTTATAAAAAAAAAATTGCATCAAGTCTAGCCAATGCACAAGAGATCAAATTTGGAGTAAAGAATGGTGATGTTACAACTGCTAAACTATCGACATATACCTTTATGGAGTTCAAATATTGCACAATGGATTAGAGCCTTTCTAAGAAGTTTGAATATTGGTTCAACACATTTGAATCAAAGTATGGTTGTGCGCTCCACATACTTCTTTTATGGTTTTCCAAGTTGCTTGAAAATTTGGGTGGTTAATGATTTGAGATGACATAGGCTCAATCAATGAAAAAGCCAACCAAAAAAGAATAGGTCATGACTTACCCATTCATCAAAAGTAGGGTTGCTAGATCCTCTTTCAACCTCAACTAGAGGAGGGCAAGACATTGTACCAAATTGAAAGCTTTTCTAATTAATATCCTTCAATGAGGGGAAGTATGATTGCTTTTCATAACATGAAATTATTTTGATTTGGCTTTATCAATAGATTATGGCTCAGATAATAGGCAAAGAGAGAAACGATTGATGGTTGTATTATAGTCAATGACGATGTTGTAGCTGATATTGTTTGTGAAGTAAATGAGGAAAAGAAGCTTTTCATCGTGGCTTAGGTTGCTTGCCTTTGATACTATACACAGTTTCAATAAATGAATGAAATAAACTTGGAAAACACATTTTTGAGCTTCAACTATAGGAAAATATTATATTGAGCCCCTGGACAAGTTTTTTTTTCAGTATTAAGCCCTTGATTTATTCATATCATGGACATTGAGCCCTTTTGTAACATTCATTAGTATGGTGGTTAGGTCAACAAACAAACTACTTATGTGTCTTCCGTGATGCACATGTCATCATGCCTAACATATTTCTCATCGTTCCTAACTTTGTGGTAATCAACTCAGGGATGCATGAAGGTCCTAATCATCTATTTCTTGATTCTTCATGATAGGTTCTAAGATCTAAGTATATTTTATTCTTTGTTCAATGTTGTAATTTTCAAAGTTTATCCTCTCTTTTCTTGGTGGGTTTTCTTTACGTAGATATAAGTTCGGCCTATTGTTTAGAGCATTTTAGTTTACTCATTGAGGTTGTAGAAGGAGATTATAGCTTGTGGTAAAGGTAAACAATTTGAAATCATACTACAACTTACCTCGTATATTTTTTTGGAGATTTCATTGCTCATGTTTTGTTATGTTTGTTTTTTATTAGGTTTAGCTTCTTGGCATTGATGGATGTGGCTTCAATGTTTTGGAAATAAAAAATAAAAAAGGTCCATGTACATCTTCAATTGGTTTGGAGTCAAGAATGTCTGGTAGAGTTTCTATGATATTTTCCCGCCTTCACCCCACACACACACACACTCCTCCATAACAATAATTATTAGGTTTTTTTAGATTTCTTCTATTAAAATCTTCTTTGTTGGGTCTGTTGCTGCATAGAATGGTTTAATTTTTAAACCTAGCTCTTCTTTATGAACTTGGTCTTACAAAAGAAAAGACAAAGATTGTCATTCATCTATTTTTAAATATGGAAGCACATTTTGCATTGTGCATACCTCATTTTGGACAAAAAGAGCAAAAGAACACAAGGCGGTTCTCGTGGTGGTTTGACATAAAAAAAATGGGCAGAGGAAGCTAATCATCTCAAGGTTAGGAACAATGGAGGCCCTATTCATTTTTTTTTTATCAACATCAACCAAAGTACAATATCAATTCAAGCATAGCACCATTTTGTCCACCCTAGCAACACGTAAACACTTCATTTACAGTTTTAGTTTCTTAAAAGTTTTTTTCAGGTTTTTATTTTTTATTTTTTGTGTATTTTAGATCCCTTTACAGTTTTGTTAAATATATGTACATTTATTATGTGACCTTCAACAATAAAAATAAATAAAATGAGCACTTCCTCCCATGAAAGTGTAACAAAATGATAACCTTAATGGCACAATTACCAAGTAATTGCTGGACACATATATCAATCTTATCCTTTACTATTTCACAAAATAGCTCCTAAATTATGATGGTAAGCTTGTAACCTCCCCACAAATATATTCATCAAATATCCATCAAATATAATATAATATATACGTTTTTCTTTGGTTCATGTGTTCTTCCCATCTTAATCAAATCAATCCACACATGAATCTCCTGGCAGTTTGGTGCATACTTTAATCATGTCATTACATTTCAACAGCCTCTACTGCAATCATTTGTTAATAATGACATCCCTATTACATAAGCATGAATTTGTATTTAGCTTTATTTATTAACTGCAACATAAATTACATCAATCCACAAACATTAATTACTTTTGATTAAATATTAATTATTTCTTCCATATCCACGCGTACATATCCTTCTAAACGACTATATGCATATACATATATATAAATAGGGAGAGAGTAACAGATGGACGTCTTTAATCTATCTGATTTATATTAATTAATGAACGGTTCCTAATTGCTGAAGTTGTCGTTTTCGATTAGGAAATTGTGGGACTTGATCCAATGAGAGGAGTGGGTGAGAGATCCCTATAGCTGCCTTGCACAGCTATCCAAAATGTCTCTTAATTTATAATTTCCTTTTCATTTAAAATTGTTTTACTTTTTAGTGAGATGTGTTCTGATGTACCTAATCCAAATTTTTTTTTTAAAAAAAAAATAAAGTATAATAAAATAACTTATTTGGACTTGTAATTTAACTTAGAGCTATTTGGGTTCTAATTAAAAATATTAATCGACCAAACGAACAAAATCTCGCTTCCTAACCATTATTTCGAAACAAAGGAACACATACGGAGTTTCTTCCTTTTACACTAATAAAATAAAAGTCATATTTAATTAATGATTTTGACGTCGACAGTCATGAATATTATACAATTAACACTAACTAACTAATGTTTTTGATTCTTTTAATTTTGCTTCATGCTTATGACTTTTTTCTTTTTCTCTCTCTTTTTTTTTTTTCTTTCATTATATATTATACATACATACATACGGCAAGAAAAGTAGCAACTCCGAGCAGGTTGCTTCAGTTATGTCAACTTAAGATCTAAGCCATTCATTAGAGGCCATGGATGGACACCCATAGCATATCATCAACGGTCAGTGTTGCAAGGGGGTCGTTAGGTTTTGGGCGGTAACGTGATGGGATGGTTGCGATTTGTCTGATCGTTTGACTTTTGACCAGCAGCAAGATCATTAGCATGCAAGTGCAAAATGTAGCATGGCCCCTAATATCCAATTCGTGCCACGCGTCCTTATGATATATTTTTTTAATTTTTTTTAAAATTTTTTATACTGTCTTGGATATCAAACGTAATCTACACGTAGCTCAATCTACTGTTGGTAGGTTGGTATTAGTAAGTCTTCGGTCTAAGCTCATATTTAAAATAGTTTATGTAATCAATTAATTAATTTCAAACTATGAGTACTTGTAATAGTACTCCATCTATGAGGAAGCGAGGCCCAGGTTATTTGAAGGAAAAAAAAATTATATATATATATATGTTTTCTAGGTAGTTCAATGTTCTGACCTCTAATGTATACGATCAGGTTGGTGGATGGCACCAATTGTACTCTTCTGGATCAATCAAAAGGAATATAATCATTAATTTTTTTGTTTTTTTTTTTCTATTCTCGTCTTTTGTTTAGAAATATTAAGTAGTTTAAAACATAATTAGAAGGGGAGAAATATATATAAATTAACAATGCAATAATTAAGGAACTAACTTAACTTAACTTAATTATGAATTAATTTAAATAAAAGGCTACATTTTT
>JAJIYU010014315.1:0-13283 GCA_030144865.1 Tinospora cordifolia
CATATATCAAATGGGGAATAGTGCTAAATTAAAAATACACTGTGCCTGTTGAGGTGGAAAATAAAAAAAATTTTAAATCATTTTCAAGACTGATATCACTAACCCTGCAAGGCGCCGAAACAGAAAGCGCAACATCAGCATCTACAGGCACTTCTAACTGACCATATTATTTCATAATAAGACCTAGGCATTGTACAATTATCTTTTCCAACCGTGGCATCTACAACGTAGTTTGATGGTGTGAGGTGGTGTTCAATAAAATGTCACCCTCTACACCAAAAGCGTTAAATGTTCAATAAAGTGTCACCTCTATACCGAGCATTCAATGCTCTTATTCCCTCTTAAACAGAAGTCTGTAGCACATTTAATGTATGTAGACTTTTATTTTTTATTTTTTATTTAAAAAAATCTGATGTAGCTGGACTATTGTCTTCAATGCTCATTTAATGCATTGGAGATACCTTTAGTTAGGGCATCTTCAATGCTTTCATTCAATAAACTCTCTATATCATTAATTTTATTATCTACATCATTCATTCATTAAACTCTCACTTACAATACTACATGTTTATTAGAGTGTACTATATGGGTCTCATAATCACATCAATTTATTACACACAAATCATAATATTTTATTTATAAAATATAATTTTTTTAAAAAATAACTATTATTTACATTTAAATTAAAAATATATATAATTATTTAAAAAATTACTTTCTTAATAAATAATTAAAAATATTCATTTTTAAATGTTACTAATTGTTATTTTATAATATTTTATTTATAAAATATATTTATTAAAAAATAACTATTATTCACATTTAAATTAAAATATAAATAAATAATTTAATTTATATAAAAAATTATATTGTTTATAATTAAATATTTAAAATTTTATTTTTAAATAAAATTTTTAAATATTACTATTCGTTATTTTAAATAGTGATTTAAATAATTATATATATTATTTATTTTCAAAAATAATGATTTATTTATAATTATATATAATTTAAAAAAATTATTCATTTTACAAAATTATTTTATTTTTTATAGTAATGTAAATTTTATTTTTACTTAAAATTATTAAAATTTTGAAAATATTTTTTAACTTAAAATAATTTTTTTTATTTTTATTTTATAAATTAAAAATAAATATATTTTTATTTTTATTTAAATTATCTAAAACAGTTAAAAGCAGCGCCTAGAAATTCTGCAGCACCTCATTAAAAATAAAAAATAAAAAAAAAAGTTTATCGAGCGCTTAATAAAATTTGTCTGTGTCCCCCATTGCTAATGCCCTTACTTCCATCCCTAATCGGGACAGTTCTCCAACTTATCCATTAACCTCTTAGGTAATTATTTGACCTGTGGACGCTAGTAACCATTCTAATATCCCAACCACGTAAAAAGAAAACCAACCTCAAGCAGCAAGTGGTATCACATCAAATTTTCCAGATAATAAGCTTCACACTCATGGGCTATTGACTTTGACGCTGATCTTTGTGGGAACCGCGTCTCCACCGGCAAAACAGGCAGCAGACAGAGTCCCAATATAGAACAGACAATAGCGTTAGCTTCCAAGAGAAGCACATAAAATTCAGAGGCAGGTGGTGTAATGAAATGGTGTCGCAGTTTTATCTGGTCACCCAATTGCTTAACTGCTGTAACAGAGGATGGCAAAACAATAGAAGAGAGACTTCAAGAGGAAATTAAAAGAATTTCGTAATAGCGCCAAGTTGATAACCCTTTACATGTATCCGCATTTCTAGATAATTCAAACATGTAAATAGAACCATTATCTACTTGAGATAATTGACTGAGTTAGGCAATTAGGAACCTAGAGAGTAAGCGCGCGGATATTTGCGCATAACACCAACCAGAATTGCACAAAACATGCGACGGCATTTTAAGCTTCCGCCAATTATTCCAGTAGAATACAAACCCAGGAGGATGATAGACTCAATCTTCGGATCATGCACAGGAAAAACTTGGTTTGGTAATAACATTACAGTGCCGAAGAAGTTTTGTGGGCTTCAGCACGGCTTTGTCCTGTCCACCTTTAAGTGGATATTGTACCATTTCTTCTTCTTTGGCCTGTCCTTCGTTGAAGAAGGTTTCTTCCTAGTTGTTTGGCGCTCTTCTTCCCTTTTTGACTCCTTGAAGGAATTTCTGATCTTGCTACTACTGGAGCTTCGCCTCAAAGGTGGAGCAGTTGAATATGAAGCATGAATGTCACTCCTTTGCCTAAGAAGCTCATCTATCTGAGAATGGAAAAACCAACATTTGACTTGAGTCAAAACTTATAAACCCAACTTCAGCATTCACCAATACTAGTGTGTAAATAAATTTACTCACAGCTTGCATTTCCTGTGCATATCTACTGGTCATCTCTGTGAATTGTGCAAGCACCTGTCACAAAGCTCAAAAATAATCAGTGAGTGTAGAAATTTCTTCAAAGCATACAGAAGAGCTTCAAAAATGTTTTCACCTCTCTATACTCAGACTCAAACTTTGAAAGTTCTGCTCTTTTAGATAAAATCTGAGCTTCCACCTCCCTGAGCTTCTCTTTCTCTTCTGAAAACGGTGCTGCACAAAGAACCTCGACAGTATAGCTTGCACTTTTGAAAAAGTTGTCACCTATAAGAATGAAACAGAACCAGAACAGGTAACACAATGTGAACATTTATCAGAATGCATAGCAAGGAAAAGAAGACATGAAAAAACATATACTGTTAATTACTGAACAGACCATATACAGAAAATACATGTGTGCCCGCTTTTAGTTCAGTTATTTCACAAGGCTGAAATCCATCCAACTTTTTAAAGAAGGCAGCATCAGGATCTTTTGCAGCCGCCATCTGGAGCCAGAAAATTTTAGAAGACAAGGATGAAAGTTATCGTTAAAATTCATGTCTTTCAAATAATCTCCAAAAATCAATAGCTTGTTTTTGCAAAATTTTAAATTTAGCTCACCGAATTGACAGTTTGATCCAATCGGTACACTGGGAAACCAAGAAAATACATTCCTGCAGATGTGAACTTTCCAGTCTTTGTTGACTCTTCCTACTCCACAAGAAATGTGTAAAGAATAAATAAACAGGCTCCAAATGCAACTTAAATGGAATGTGTGGGTTATACATACTGTAAATCATGTCTGGTAAACAAAGGACAAGCTCAGTTCGATTGGAAATTGAGAGGGAAATTTACTAGCAAAAAATATGAGAATTTAGCAAGAATTGTCTTGGTTTCGAAGTCATGTCATCTTATAAGCTTCAGAAAAGCTTAACTGATTGTGGAATAGGGCGAATAGATATCAGTGGCCAGATTTTATCCGAAGTTGCTCAAACTTTAGAGAGAACCCTGAAGCGTGCAAAGTACCTGTAATGCTAGGCTTAATCCACCATTCTCTTCCTGCTCGAAGTACAGTAGCTGAATAGAACAAGACAATTTAATAAGTAAGGAGTTCATAGTCTTTTCAAATCCAAAATGATTTACTGCAAGCATGCATGAAGCAAGGACCAATAAAAATTTTAAATTTAAATTTAAAATCAGATGTTTTTCACGTAAGCAGGCTCCCTTCTAAGCAGACTAACCATGTAATATTGAAACAAGAAGAAATAAAAAAGGAAAAGAAAAATGAGGTCTTTAATCTATCTCAGCATTCTCCAACCAGGATTTTACTGTAGTTTGCTACTTGCTCACATAGTTCGACGGTGATCAAAACAATTACTTATCATTGCATAAACTCAAGATTTATGATCCAGGATCAATGGAATCATTGGCACACATTTAGAGGACTCTCCATCACGTGAGGATCAGTCATGGAATGACAGTGAAATAACGCTTTGAAATAGAGGACGGGAACAACTCAACTGTCAGCTATGGTGCATTGATATTTAATTGAATCTCAGAACAGGCAAATATTGAAAAATAATATCTGCTATGGCATACATTTTATATTGACTGAAAGATAATTTGTGCTTCTTAGAGCACCCAAGTAGTTCTTTAAGACAGTGAATTTTGTCCTACCTTCACCCCCAGAAACTCTATTAGAAGTGGATTAGATAAGGTGGAATTTAACCTAAGGATTCCCTACTTCTTGCTGTGGGTTTGTAGTCGTCAATTCTAACCAACAACCTTGAGTTATTTGGCATACATGTTCATTTTAATTGATCAAAACACACACACACACACACACATAAATAAATAAATAAATAACTAAACAAATAGCTTATTTTTTATAGTTGGGTAAAGGAACCAACCTATTCATGTTAAACACCATCTTGGTCCTCCAAAAAGCATTATAACCAACGTAATAATATTTAAATACCATCTTAGCCAATCAACTTGGAGTTGGTACAATTGATAAATATTGAGTTTCAAGTCTCAACATGAGGCACTCCCCATATTATTTCTGAAGCATGAGAATAGAAGAGCTCACACTCATCTTGAAGGGTCCATTTGGTATGAAGGATATAATAGGATTATTTTTATAGGATTATATTGAAAAGGATACAATAGAATAGAATGGGATTAAAGTTGAATAATCCTATGTTTAATGGTATATATGTTAGAATTAAAAAATCAGCATAAGAAATTAAATTACTTCAAAAATTAAGAAAATAAAATTAGATTTTCTAGTTTGAGAAACATAAAATCAAAAAACTGGTCTTGCAAATTTGTGAATTTTTTTTTTTTCAAAATAAAAGAAAGGAAGGAGGAGGAGCAATAAGAATAAGAAAAAGAAGGAAAAAAACAGAAAAGAGAAAAATAGGAAATAGTGAAAGAATTAAAGAAGAGGCTACACTGGATGAACATCAATATAAGAAAAATAAGGAAAAAAAACTATGGAGAAAAATAAGTTGAACAAAGCAATCCCACCTTTTTTGGTGGGATTGATTATCCTCCAAGTGTTCGATATAAGAAAAATAAGGAAAAAAAAAACTATGGAGAAAAATAAGTTGAACAAACCAATCCCACCTTTTTTTGGTGGGATTGATTACCCAAAGTGTAGGTCAAGTGTAGTGAAAGGCCATCATCGCTCATTTTGAAGGGAGAAAAAACTCATTTGGTCCAACGTGGGGCTTGGATGTGGCTTTGAGGTGCATGGTTGGTTTGGTTCCATTCAGAATGGGGTGCCAAGGATAATTTGGGATTAGATAGACTACAAGTCATATTTCATGGCATTAAAAACCAAAATTTCAGCTCAACGAAGTCCTAGATGGGGTCAATGAATATGGATTGAGGGCTATATCAACATTAAATTATAAAAAGATTCTTCCATATTTTTTAGGTCATCATCTACCTCTTAATTCTATTATTACTAGGTAGGCTGAATATGTCGGTCTTCCTAACTAATGCATCTAAAGACCTACATTGCATGCATCAAAACCACAATAATCAGTTTTCTTCTCATCTTATCTTCACTTGAGGCTACTCATACTATTTCTAGATTAAGTTCTTTTCTAATTTATACAATAAAGTTTCACCATGCATCCATATTAGCATTCACATGTTTTCCACTTATTGTTAGTTCTAAATTGCCCAATTATGTTCCAATCCATTTAGGCAAAAATTTTCCCTAGAACTTCAATGTGATGCATGGATCATATAGTACTCTAGAACCATTCCACAACTCAACCCATTTTGCTTTAATTTCATAGCTCACATTCTCATAGCTATTTCTCTTTCTTGAAGTAGAATACATCTCAAATACCTAAAATTTTCACTCTTTAGTATCTTTTGACACTGCAGGCCAATGTCTATATCAGGACAACCAACCTTTTTCCCACTCAAAGAAAACATGTTAAATTTTTGCAATTTGCACATATTTGTTACATTTAAAAAAAAATACATTTAACCTTCATATAACTAATGAAACCTTGAAGAAGAACAGAAGATATCCAGCGATAAATGCATCTTCATAGCCACTAAGAACTAGAACATACCTTGAATTTGCTCTTATCTGGAGATTGCACTCGGCAAACAAGCCCAGACTGAGCTTCCTGCTCTGCAATTGTTACAGAATAGAAGTGTGCGCATTGTTTTTCAACCTGTAAAAGGATCACAGCTGGTTGCAGGTAACTTAAAAACAATAACCACTATAACATATGCAGAGAAAATGATTATATACCTAACCTTCCTAAATAAAGGTTGTCCTAACTGCAGAGGCTGAACAGTTACCATGCCATTCAGTGCTTCCTCCAGCACAGTTGCTGATACAGTAGTTTTAATTGGTACACCAAGCTTACTAGTTGTTCAGAAAAGAAAATAACTTATGTATCAATACCAAGAACAAGGCATAGAGACGATAAAAATTTGTGAAGAATCTATCCAGGAGGTCCAAATATGAGCCTACCTAAAAAGTGCAGCAAACATAGTGTTTACAGCTCCCAAGCTTGAAAGATCTAACTCCAACTCTTGGCTTTCCGTTTCAATAGCCTAAGTAAGTGAAATTCACATTAACTTTTACATCGATTGCAATGTTAATATTCAATAAGGACACATGAAATGTGCCTTAAAGTTTTCAATAGACAAGCTGGTCATTGAAAAAAAAAAAAAAAAAAGAAAAAAACAAAGAACTTACCTCAAAACCAGATGTATCATATTGGCGTCGTTTCTCAGGATCAGATAGGATATTATATGAAAACGTGACTTCCTTGAACATGTCAGCTGCTTTAGGATCATTTGCATTTTTGTCAGGATGATACCTGAAATTATACAACAATTTTATGATTAAAAAGTCAAGCAAACAGAAAATAGAAAAGGGCACATTTATAGAATAGAAAGAACAGTTGAAAACTACAAACCATTACCACAATGAGCAGTAAAATTCTCACAAGTGACAAAACTCTTGTTGAGTAGCAATGATTTTCTCATTCAGTGTTGTTAAGGAGCCACCTAGACACCTAGCTCCCCTCCCCTACTAAAGAACTTGTAATTTTTTCCTTTTTTTTGTAGGGTTTGGAAAATTATTTTGAACTCTAAAATTAATTAAAAATAAATAATATATTAAAACAATAACAAACTTCATAGACAGGCAAACACATAGATGTGTGTGATATATATATATATATATATATATATATATATGAATATGTATGTATGTATGTATGTATGTATGTATAAACCAGCCTAGGCCTTCCCTTGCCTTGTAGACGCTTGAGTCTGTTTTTTTGCCTTAACAACATTGTTCTCACCAAATTGGAAATTAAATATGTTATTGGACTTTTAAGTGCTAGACTGCAGAGATAAACTACTTTTGCAAAATCCACCACATTGAGCTTGTGTTCAACAGCCAAAATAGGTAAATATTAATTGAAATTTATAATAATGTCCAATAAAAGTATCAAAAAAGTAGATATCGTAATAGAGGACATGAAAACAGTTAAGCAGGAATTTCCCAAACAAAGGAAAACCACACTCATCACTCAATTCAAGAAAAGGTAGAAAGATAACACCTTTCTCAACAAAAGTAAAATGTTTGATGAAAATGAAAGCAAGAAAATACATTTGTTTTCCTATAGGAAGCAATTTGTCAATGAATTCATACAAAACATCACTCAATGAGCTGGAATAAACCCACTGGTAGCTTTGGCATGATGAGCATAATTCCCAATATCAAGAAATTCTTGATCAACAGTACAAGTAACGCCCGAAAAGTATCAAATCAACTCAAAGAAGAGCCAGTTCACGTCCAAGACAAACAATAGCCAGTTCATCATGTATAGATCACGGTGCCCCAACCAGCTACCTTGTCATCAGGTTTTACACTATTATGACCACCAAAAGTTTTTCAATTCATGAAACCACCAGTATACTTTTCCTTATTTTCTCTCAATTAATTCAACCACTAATCTATTTTTCCCATGCTTCTTCCCTCTTACGTTCATTCCATGCTGTCTGGCTATCAAAATCGCATGAACAAATGCTCGCACCGTACTCTCCGTCGACAAACATTACCAACATTGCTCAGCCACAACATTCATTTAACACGTTCACATTTTTCTCCTTTCTGGCGGCATCTAGGCGGTATAACGTGGAGGCCATCAGGTTTTTAACCGCACCATGACCTCTTGAGCAAAAAGAACAGAATTGTGGGCAAGATCCACAGCTGATCTAAATGTAAGCTAACAAAGTTCAGACTTGTTCAATTAACAGCAAATTTAGCAGTGCAAATAGAAAGAGATAACGCTAAAATTCTCAGAACGATCAGTAATGCAATAAGAACACAAATATGAGATGAGAAACTCGAACGTCAGTTCGTAGTCGCACGCCACAAGAAGAAGAAGAAGAAGAAGAAGAAGAAGAAGAAGAAGAAAAGAAAAGCTTACTTAAGAGCCATTTTTCGGTAAGCGCTCTTAATTTCCTGATCCGTCGAGTTCCGAGAGACGCCGAGAACCTCATACGGATCTCTCCGCTGCGGTTTAGCAGCGTCAGTCTTGTCCGATTTCGACGACGAAAATCCAGGCATCTTGACTCAAACTATGCAACCAAAGGGCCCTCCTTTCCGTCGGGGCCGTCCTTTCCGTCGAAGCCCTAGAAATCGCTCTGTGAACGACGCCCGGATGTGATATAATATCTCATTCTTACGAACACGCAAACATTTAGATCTCCAAATCTCCCAAACGGCATCGAAAAACCCTACGCAGCAGATACACTACAAGAGCAACAAGAAGAAGAGGAGGAGGAAGAGGAGAGATTTGAGCTTAATGAGAAGCAGGGAGAGAGGGCAAGAGGGAACCTTGGTGAAACTAAGAATCTTTAATAGAAAGACTGCTTCCACTACAGTACGCGTAGTGCGTGGTACGCATCCACCGACTGGTTTTTGGCTCGTTCTCACGCAACCACTGCTGCAAATGTTCCAGCTCTGTAAACTGTACGGACCTCAAAAGGGCCTCAATGATTCTGCCAGGAAGGTTTTTCCATGTTTACTACAAAAACATTCCGTAGCAACCGTGCAATTCATAAATAATAGTTCACCTCTTATTCAAACAAGAATGACCTGCAAAAGGGCATGGGTGTGTGCGCAGTGCGCACTGAGGCGTATGACCAAGTTGTTTTCAAAAGTTCAAACTTCAAAGCGTGGGAAACCCGGGGTTCGACCGAACCGAACAACGTGGAAAACCGGGCGTTTCCAAAGCGACTCGGGTGCCCAGATCCTGGGTTTGTGATTTTGACTTTTCAGGCACTTAGGTTTTATTTGTTTATTTGGTGTTCTTTTTTAGTTGAAAATTTTTTAACCACACATAAGTTTATTTTAGTAAAATGTAGAAGCAATTTAATCCATGCCCTTATTGCAGAGATCACGCATTTATTCATGGGAAGGGGAAAAAAATAAAAATAATTGAAAACCCCAATAACAAATTATGAAAAGAAAAATAGCATTTTAATGTTACAATAATTGCACCATCTATTGAGAACAGTAAACGTTTTATAATTCATTGTGACTTGCTAAAAGAAAATGGCTAAATTAGTTTTGTGATTTCAATAATAATATTATCGTAAGATCACATAGAAATACTTGATGCCTACATAGATATAGTCTAAGGATCCACATCCGAGGTGTAGTGATTTGCATAATTAATTAAATTTTTTTTTTCGTTTGATGGTTCACATTTGTTTGGTTATTTAATTAAGAAGTATGCAAGGACAATTGATAAAAGTAAGATTACAATTCAAACAAGAAAAAAATGAACAAAATGATTTTTTTTTAAATATTAATGCAACTTTTAATATGTGGTAGTGTCAATGCAACCTTTAATAGGAAAAGATAAAATATATAGAATAGGAACACATTTTTTTTGCTATTGGCACAATACTTCACCCTTCTAATTTATAAATTTTGTTAGTCAGGCTTAAGCCCGAACAACCCACGGAATTAAAATAAATAAATAAATATATATATATATATATATATTATGAAAGCTTTTTGTTTAATTTATGTGGTGGTGATCTTAATTGGATGACCTCTCATTGCCTTGGTCTTTAAGATAGGACCTTGGAGAGGGACCCAACACCTGGCTTTGCTAAGATTTTGATCGAAGCTATCCTGCCTCTGTATCCTTGTCTAGGATGGGATATTAGATCTACAAATTGACAAAAATAATCATTTAAAATTTAATTCAAAAATATATTTTTTTAGAATTTTAATATTATCTTCTCATCCAACTGTCATCGTTTTCAATTTTGCTGATTTGTTGCAAAATCATGTCTTCCATTTTCTTTTCATTTTTTTAAGTTAATGAATTCATTGTTGTATAGCCTTCCTAATGCCATTCCTAGTGCTTAAATTTGTTTATAATTTAACATGCTTCTGCTCTTTTCCTTTTTGTATTTCACCTGTTTCAGACGAATTTTAAATTTTTCTTTTATATTGAAAAAGAAAATTTGCAATATAGTGCTCATGCCTCAATGCAACAGAAAAAAGTAGGCACTTGCATTGCAATTGTTATTTATTTATTTAGCTAGCTGGAGAAGGTATATATAGCTATAGTATTTATAAAAAACTTTGAAAAAAAAACAAACTTTTTAATAACAAGATGCCCCTTATTCTAAAAATATTATAAATTTTTTTACTTATAATTTCCAACTAACAGTTTATTTAACTTAAAAACTAAGAAATAAAATAAGAGTGTGCTTGGTTAGTAAGGAAATAAAAATTTTCTTACTTTTTAAGAAAATTATTATTATTTTTTTTAAATCTTGGGCTCACATATCTTCTCACCATGTCATATTGGGGTTGTGAAAAATATATTTATCCCTAAGAATTTTTTTTATTGTATATTAATTTAAAGAATAAACGTCTAGTATTAACTTTTGCTTGTATATTATCATATCCAACCAAACAATTAATTAATCATGAGACAATTTTCTCAAAAATATTATTCTAAAAAAATAATATTTGTTCAAAAAAAATCATAACTATCAACACACCCTAGGAGTATGTGTAGTCTTTTTGGTTGTCTATTTCAAATATTTTGCATGGTATAAAGTTGACAATTGTCAGTTTGTTACAATCTATTGCTTTGATCGAGTCTCGATCTTATTGTTCTCTCTACTGTCCAAGAACATAAATAAACCAATTCACATAACAACACACTTGAATTGAGGCATAAATTGGAGGCTTTATGAGTTTAAATAACCAACCTGCTAATATAGATTGATAAATTAAAATTTACAAGAAAAAAAGATGACAAACAGGAAAAAACTTAAAAGAAATTTTATTAATTCGTATAGTTGTAAGATGTGTTTTGCAAGGCTAACCTGTGGCTCAATTTTTAGCCAAAAGGTGTACTAAAGGCTTGCCAAAATTATGGACTCAACTATACTAAATAAATTTTACCTAAATCTTGTTGAAATAAAAAGGATTACATAACAATGACAAATACAAAATATGTTATTCTTAAGAATCAAATTGATTGCACAAACCTTATTAAATTTCAACATCAATGTTTTATTCCAGCTAATCTCATTAGATCCTAGCATTAATGTTTTATTCTTAACAATCACATCCAATATCAATATTAATGTTTTATTTTTAACAATCACATTAAATATCAATATTAATGTTTTATTTACATTGAATTCAAGTATTAATATTTTATTATTGTCAATCTCATTAAATCTTATTATTAATATTTTATTCAGCCATGATTAATAAGGCTTTAGAAATTTATAGCCTGTGTATTAAAAAGACAACAACCTTATTTGGTTTTTCAACTTGGGTTTTGACTTCCTTAGCTCATAATGCATTTTTAATTGGATTTTGGGTTCACTTGAGCCTTCCTTTTTATCATTGGGTCTTCACTATAATACCCTGACGAATTCAGAAAATTTTGAATTAAATAATAAATTACATGATTATTGGTATAAACAATAAATAGTTTTCATAAATAACAAATGTAACACATCAACCTCCGGTCACCTGATTATATTGAGGCCAAATTACAAAATGTCCTCCGGTATAATAAATGTGAGAAGAAAAGTAAATATTAAATAATAATTACGGGTCAACCAAAGTGTAAGATCCTAGAAATGTAGGACAAAGCAACATTTTTGTCATTCATAGGGGTAATAAGATAAAAAGGGGATGTAGTCGTTATTTACGATATTTGTATGGATAGCTTCGAAGAATTAAATAAATATCAAAATATCTTCACCGGCATTATATGAAAAGGATAAAAAAAGGTAATTATATCTAATTCTATTGGACACCATAGACATTTCACAGCAAATTTTAGCTTATAAATAGACACACGGGGATAGTGATTTCATATCAGTCTTTATTCTTTCTTAAGTCTTATAGATGGTGTTGTAAAGCTCAAAACCACAACAAGAGTTAAAGGGTTAAGGTAAGGAGGAACCTTTCATTTATTTATAATATCTTTCATTTCTAAATTGTGAAATTAGAAGTTTGCAGACATTCTTACTACTCACTAGTAAATGAATTGTGGGTAACAGTTGACTTTTGTTGGATAGCTAAATGCAGTCGATATTATTTGAGATTATAGAATTTCTTTTTCATGATCTTTGTTATGATGTATATTTATGTGCTCTTTGTGCAATTATTATCAACTAAATTAGTATGTGAGAAAACCATTGAAGGATCCACTAGGCGTTGTGCTCACTAATCTTCTTTAGTTTTCTTAGAAATTATAAATAAGAAAGTTAAATAAAGACCTTAGATCAAGTAAGAGAGGAAAGAGGATAAATGAAAAAAAATTGAATAAGGGACATTTGTAAATAAAACTTAATAAGTTATGAATTTTATAAAAGAAAGGATAAGTAGGTAAGGGTAAAAGAATAATTTTATCTAAAGGTAACCATGAACTGGATAATGCTTATCTACAAGGTACTAAGGGTAAAAGAGGAATTTATCAGATAAATAATTATGATTGAGGGTAAAAGATGAATTTATTAGATAAGCAATTATGACAAAAGGTAAAGGAGGAATTTAATCTAAAGGTAATCTAAAGATAATCATGAACGAGATAATGCTTATTTATAAGTATTTATGACTTACTGACAATGTACAAGGATAAAAGAGAAATTTTATCTAAAGGTAATCATGAAGTAGATAAATACCAAATATATATAATAATACTAAAATATAATTACAAAGTCATTCTAATTATTATGGAGTCAATACAAAGTCATTCAAGTCATTATGGAGTCAATACAAAGTCATTTAAGTCATTATAAAGTCAATACAAAGTCATTCAAGTCGTTCAAGACATTATGGAGTCAATACAAAGTCATTCAAGTTATTTTAGAGTCAACA
>JAJIYU010014316.1:0-13307 GCA_030144865.1 Tinospora cordifolia
TATTATTATTATTATTATTATTATTATTATTATTATTATTATTATTGTGCAATATAAGAACTTTGACATTTTTTAAAATATTTTCTAAGTATTTGATATTAATTTTTCAGAGTAGATTCCTTCTACCTCAGTTGTATTTGATAAAAATTTGATCTTGTCACCCTCTCAGATTGGCATTAAGTTCAGCAGTGTTAAAAGAAGACTCAAAATAGTAGAAATAGTATGCAACCCATAATTCAGAAAATAGCCTTTCAAGGGACCTGTTATACAGTAGCATTTTATATTAGTTCATTATATAATATCACTGTTAAATAATGTTCCAATTAATTAAAAGAAGAAGACTTCCCAACTAAAATAATTAAAGCTTGATCTAGTACATGGAGAAATAATGTCGCCATCCAAGTTAGGATTTCTCTTAGCAATGTACAAAACCCTGTGGGCTGTCTGTGTTTCCAAGATACCTTTATGTCCACTTTGACTAATAAAACCTAGTCTTGCTCCCATCTATCTAATAGGTTTGTATAATCAAGAGATTTGGACATTATTGCTGTGCCCTATACCAATTTTTTTGGTGTACTACTTAAGCAAGCAAACTTGACGTGACGTACAGCATTTACTACTAAACAACGGGTTTTTTTTTTTTTTTTTTGAAGTTTAAAGACACAAATTTGCTATGTGATGTAATACACAATACAGTTTCGTTGAAATGATCTTACTAGTAAGGATTAGGCTTTTTTTTTTTAACATAAATAAACCTACTTTTGAATTTCCTACGACTTTATCTCTCTCTCTCTCTCTCTTAAAAAGAAAACATTGAGAAAAACTAAAAGGATGAACAAAAATAAGTCAAAAATTGGCAACAAGAGATTGAACTCCTGCTAGAAATAGACAAAAAGAAATAGTCTAGAGGCGAAATAGGCTTGAGCAAACAAGCTAAAATATTTTCTTAAATGAAAAATAATAAAGTTTCTTTAAATAGCTTAAAAGTAGGCATTATGTATATATATTGTTTACAAGACCTAACATACAGCCCTGCAAAAGGCCATCAGCTAGTTTTGTTCGCTTCCAATCAATAGACTTGAGACTCTTGTGATATTGTTCGTTCCATTAATTATCTGAGAGGAACAATTTAAAATAATCCTGGAGCAGGTCCACCCTCTTATGTGGATGAATCTCTCACTATCAATATCATACTCCGCCTGCCTGCAAATCTTCCTCATCAATTATAGGAAAGAAGACCCCAGACTTTCTTATGCAACCTCACCCACTCACATTTCACATGCTATACTTTACAACCTTCCCGTCAGTGTGCTCCACTTGTGTTGTCATCACCACTAAAATCAGCTATCTGACGACTATTTCTAAGATTCATGTAAATGGACTGTAAGTAGTAGGATATCTTGTCAGAAAGAAACACTAACAAATATAATACTCTCAACTTATCTATTTTCATAACCCATCATCAATTAAGCCGAGGAAAAGAGCTATCTTTAATTCATAAAGCAGACAGTTCAGACAACCAAAATTGAATCTTTAACTAAAAGATGATGAAATGAATTGGGTAAATGAACTAACAGATGAGGTTAACAATTCTAACACACCACTTGCCAAAATATTAAATATTAAAAAGGTGCTTCTGTTTGATCACAGCTCATAACCATCTTTACTTCACCTCGTAAGTAGATAAGCATCCCAGGACTTGCCAACAATCCAAAGTCCAAATAGAAAGTTTCTTAAAATTATAGTCAAAGCTTCATTTGCTCACTGAAAAGGCATCACTAAATAAAGGTGCTATCCAAATGACTGTGGATCTATCTCAACATTTACTTTTTTTTTATTTTTGATGAAACTCTGTTCAACCCACTACGGAATTATGCCACATCCACATCAACTAGGGCTCTGCCAAAATAACATTGAATGGTATCTTGAAAGGAAACATGGATTGTAAGAAAAATTACATTTGAACTTTGAAACAAAATTAAATATCTAGACGAGTGCTATCACATCCTAAAATTCTCTTATGGCTCCTGAAACCAGTTAAGAGTATTAGTAATGTAACGGCAATCTTTCCCAAACTACTGTTTGGTTCTTCATATTCTCAAGCATTACATATTGCTATACCAATCCAAAATCCCTTTCAAGTACCTGCAACATGATGAATCGATGCTATGTAAGCGTTAACATGACACTACAGCATAAAGGGCTCAAAGGTGTAATGTACTTGTTGCAATCATGAGTTAATGAAATACTCACACAATGAGGTAATTTCTATAAAGGAGAATGCCAAGGTAGGTAGTAGTAAGGTAGCAGCACCATGGGAATTCATTCAATCAAGAAATAGCTACCTCACTAATTATGAACATCATGGAACATCGGCATCCAACCCAAAAACAAGTGTCTGCTGAAGGATACACCTCGGAGCATGCCATAACAGAGGTGCTAAAGGAAGTTTCCAACTGCCACAGAAAGCATTTCTATCGTCAAATAAGTGCTTTGTAAGCATATTAACAGTTCAGCCACCAACCTGGCAAAAATAAAAGGACAGAAAGAATTAGAAGGGTTCAATGTCTCCACTACAAATCTCTCTTTTAAGAGGAAACGAAAATGTAAATGATAATTATAAGCTGTACAAAGTATAAATCTTAGCCTCAAGATGTGACTGAACATTTGTCCAGTACATCAAAAAGAGGAATATCCTTAGAACCTATCCCACATTCACATCACACATGCACTCCAAAACTGAACTGCAGGTTGTAAGTTTCACTTCCTCCCAAAACTGAACTGCAGGTTCTTGAGCATTCGTTCAAAATTCTATTATTCCTCTCCCATAGGTTAGTGAAAAAGGCTTTTTTTCGTAAAGCCTTTCCTCATTTAACAAGGAAGGAATGTGATCTGATAACAAGCCCTTTGCCCACTTGTCCTCCTAGAATCTAGAACTCGATCCATTCCCCATTTTCATATCAAGTGGCGAAAGAAATTGCAAGATCAATGATGAAACAAACTTCCACGGCCTTCATTGTTGAAGGACATTTCCTCTCTGCTCTCTAAATTGAGAGCTGACCGTGCCTGCTTGCGATCAGCTTCACCCATAGCAAATTGGACTCACATAAAATATCTACATATCCGTTTGCTACGAAGTGTAACAGTTCTCAATCAAATGTTTCTAATCCCCAAATCATCCAACTCCATTGGACGACTCACCACCTCTCATTTCATCAGATGAGAGCAAGCTTTCTCTTGTTTTTCCAGCCCTGTAGAAAACTTCTCAGCTCCTTTTCTATTCATTTCGCCATTGATGAAGGGATCTTAAATACAGACAAGAAGTACGCAGGAACGGAAGACAACGCCAATCTAATCAAAGCTATGTAATCCTCTTTAATAGAAGCCCTTTTCCGCTCTTCAACCTCTTCGAAATTTTTGAGCACATCGAATCCCAAAAATCCAATGAAATAGCATTCCCCTCAAAGGAAGTCCAAAGCATTTCACGGGCCAAGATCCCACCAAGTAACCCACTTCATCAGCCATATGCATAAGTGAAAAATATGTGTCTACACATTGTTTTAAAATATATTAAAAAAAATCGGCTATTTCAATGTTATACAGGTATCCAAATTTTAAGTACATAAATATCTGAAACTACTATATGTTTAAAAATTGAGTAAACTATTTAAAAAATGACAGTTACCATTTCAAACGGAGAAATTGCACGAAATTAGGAACGAAAATAGAAAGTAATCGAAATAGTAATATTCTTGTGTGCAACAATCTACAGAAACCAGAAACAAACGCTTAACATACTAAAAAAAAGGAAAAATCTGTGATCACTATAGCAAAGAGGTTGAACAGAAGTTCTTGAGCAGCAAGAATGTTTTATATGATTTGCAGGAAATTGTAGATTTGAGGCTTTTTTATGCTTTTACAAAAAGAAACTAGGATTTAATAATGTGTATAGTGTATTGTGTGTTTAATGATATTGATTCATATCAGACACGTCCAAATCACAGAATATTTTGTGTTTAACAATAATGTATACAATATATATTGAATCGTTTTCCCTTGATTTTTGTGTTTTAAACAATGTGCATTCATCTCCAATAATGCATTTATCTTATATGTATATTAGATAGAACGTGAGTGGGTAGGGTTTAATAAAACATCTCAAAGATAATAAACTATAGACTATAAAACAATATTTCAATGTATAAAAGAGTGTATATTGTGATTGGATTTATACAATACTTGCAAATCTATACAATTTGAAGTATGTATGTATGCAGTAGATTGTATATAATGGTATTACTGAATATATGCAATATATTAGCTAAATGTAATATAGGTGAAAAGTCATGAGTATGTTCAAATCACTTTTTATGCATTATATTATCTATATACAGAAAATAAAAAGTGATGTCATTAGTTTTCTTTCGTTTGCCATCCATGTATAGGTCTGTGTTAATTTATTGATACTTCTTGTGTAAAGTGATATGTTTTGATTTTTTTTCACTTGCCATCAATATATAGGTCTATGTATATTTTCTAATATATTTTCTATATATTTTTCATATATTTTTTTGTATATTATCTATATATTTCTTGTATACAACAATCTGTCATAAGTTTTCATGCACTTTGTGAAGTATATTATCTATATATATGATTGATGTGTGTGATGTATGATTGTAAAGCCAAAAACCGAGTTCAGTTTGTATACTAACGACATTGATAGAATGCATATTTTCTGTATATGTGTCGTATACATGTGTATATTCATTCGTGTTGCACTTCAAAATCATATGAATAATCGATTTATGTGTCTTTGATAGATGAGTAATGGATAAGATACCATTTTTAGTTCATCACAGTGGGGTTATAACACCCCGCAACTTTACGAACACGTACATGTTGCGAGTGAATATAAAATAAAATATTCTTTTATAAAAAATAAAAATAAAAATAAAATAAAAATAGATTTTACGAAAAAAATAATAAAATATAAATATAAATTTTAGAATTAATAATGTATTAGAAAAAAATTACGAGGTTTGCGAAAAAGAAATAAACGAATTAAAAACCTTATTTTATTCAAAGAGGTGCATAAACTTTGGTTGAAACTTTAAAATAAATATTGGTAGATTAAAATCAAAGATTAATTTGAAAAATAAAATTAGATAGTGATTGATCAAAATATTGGTCGATCTAAATATTAGTGGCTTAGATTATGCGCAACCCATGGCTTGAAAATAAAAAAAAAATCAAAGATTGAATTGATAAATAAAAAAATTAAATATTGGTTGATTGAAAAAAATAATAAATAAATAAAATTAGATATCGTTAAATCAGAAATTAAATACGGGTTTGAAAGAAAAAAATCACATATAGAGTGATTGGAAAAAGAAAAAAAATATATACCTAGATTATTTGATTGAAAAATTAATAACATCTAAAATTTCTAAGTTTTAGGTAAAAAAACAAAGGAATCTGGAAATTTGAGGAATGACCTAGATATTAGAAGAAAATTCTGGAAAATTTGAGAGACTTTGGTTTGGGCTGTAGGTACCCCTTCCCTAAGGCGAAGGACGAATCGACTGACATAGTGTCCCGACAAACTCGCCCGCAAGCCGAGCTTGCCAAGACACTGTTAAGCCTCATCTTTTAACACCACACCACACACTACCAGAGTAATCATAGGGATGCAGAATAAACTTAAAACACAAAAACACTAATAAGACTTAAAATTTTATCAAAATGGGTCATTAAAACATGTGTAGCAACAGGAGTGACAAATCCATTATGTACAAGCTTTCCTCACACCTATACATAGTTTCTAACCCTCAAAAAATTGAAAGGTATGAAGAAGGCTTACCAAAACAAACGAGAGAGTGCAGTTCTATGCGATGACCACTCCCTTACCCTTATCTACTGCTGAAGGACCTGAAAAGTCAGAGTAGCGAGCCTAATTGTCTACGGTGGCTCAGTGAATAATGTAGTCTAATTCATAACTTAAAACAAGCATTCTACAAATAAAACACATGCCGTGAATGCATGAACAATAGTATTATGCAAATGATTGCAATAGTGAATACAATTTAAATCTATCATGCAGTCATGCACCTTCATTTGAAAATAGTTAAATGACGAAAACATTCACCGATGCTCCTAGTAGCCTCCAAGGTGACTAAAAATCCACTCGAGCGGGTTGTAGATAGTTAGGCATATCGTGTCGACTCGATTAGGACTTATTGTCGCTGCCATCAATCGTAACGACCCAATCAAGACTTATTGCCATTGCCATATTGTGACGGCCCGATTAGGACTTATAGCCGTCGCTATATAGTAGGCCCATAGAACCCCCTCAACGGGCACTCTGTGCTAGGTGGTCACTATCGGGGTCATATTAGAGACCGACACAACTCACCCTAACCCTGCACCGTCGGACCTTGAGACTCAGTGCACTTTTCATTTAAAACTCATTTAAAGGATGTAGATTCATTACAATATATAACACCATTTTTATAAATACACAGAATAACAAGTTTTAAGAAATAAGTTAGAAAACACTACTCATAGGGATGCTCTGCTCCCAGTGTTCCTCTCGCGACCGATCGCGTCCCACTAGTACTTGGTCCTGCAAAATTGACTTAACTTCTTAATATTGGCATGAGACTTGGCTCAATTCTAACTCTACGTCATTGGTCAATCAATGGATTGAGCCAGTCAAGGATGGTCTACTTATGCTAATTCAACTTACCTTAAGTTGCTAAGTCAATTTGATCGACCTAAGTAAATCTTGGTCAACCTTAGTCAAACCTATTACTTGCTGACCTAGCCGCTCAACAGAGTCCCAAATGGTCTAGTCCTCATTGAGTCAATTGGGCCAAATTAGGTCAAAATTCCCAATTCCCATCACTTAGGTTCAACTTTAGTTTGTGGCTCTATCTATGCAACCATTTTCCCGATTTTTTTATAGGTAATTCGTAAATCGAATTTGTGCCGAATTTTTAAGATCTGTTCTATACTCCTCAAATCTTCCTAAGAATTTTAAATCACAATTTTTGGACTCCATTTGATAGTGTTTTTAACTGAGATATCAGGGTCTGTGTGTTCTCGGATTTTATGTGACAAATAGTGACTGTTTACCTAATTTGACCTACTTATCCATATCAGAATGCTATAAAATTTGGTAGGAAACTTCGACACATACTTAGGAATTTCTCCACCAAATTTGAGCCCAATCCACTAAGGTTGGTTCATTCAATTTACTTTCATATTTTCCAGCCGAATTTAGTGATTTCTGGGTTCACATTTCCATCATTCTTTCATGTATCTATTTACCTCACCAAACCTCTAATCTAAGGGTCATTCCTTGCACATATTGTAATTATGTAGGTCATTCTACAATTCCCTATCAAGGATTTATTCAAACAGTAAGCATACATAGGCCTAAGGTCATATTCAATGTCTCACTAAACAGGTCACATGCATTCCAAAACTCAGGAATTTTCCTAAGTGTTAAACATCTAGCTAACATAGCATATTCGCTAGTGTACTAAATCATATTCACATAGGCTCATAGTTAGACATTTATACCTCTCTGTAGCTTCTACTCTGAGGCTTCAAATGCCTCTGGTTCCAATCCCAAGGGGTGTCCTTAAGTGCTCCAAACACGACCTCCAATCTGGTCCAATGCCTGATTCTATTGGCACTGTTGCAACAGTGAATCACACAGTCAACACCAGTGACTTAAATGTTCTAATATCTAGTTTCTATCACTTGGACACTTGAATACACATAATGAGAGGTGAAATGAAGGGTCTTACCTTAGGGGCGAACTTGGAATGGTTCAGGTATGAGCCTTCCCATAGTTGCTCCAACACTGTTTAGTTATACAGCTGTAACCGTGAGTAGATAACCAACATTAATGATTCGAAAATCATGTGTAAAGCCCTATTTTTTATTCTCTAACAATTGGAGGTTAGAGTACACATGGAAATGAAGAGGGTGGACAATCTTACCTCCAAAATGGACTGGAAATGACCTAGAATTCAAAGATTCAAAGGTGGCTTTACACAAACTTTTCTAGTTTTCTGGGTTTGAACACTATGAACAACACTTCTTCCTGGGGTTTTTGTCTCCAAATGGTTCCAAGATTCAACAAGTTGCTTGTAGGACTTCGTAGATGGTAGTATGAGCTTCAAAACAAGCTATGATTCAATGGATTTGGCCAAGAAATGAAGGAGATTTGAGTTTGTGAACAAGGGTAGCTGCAACTGGAATCTTAGGCTTGTGCTCAAGAAGAGGTTTTGTTGCATGAAGGAAAGCTTGCATGGCCACATAGGATGACATGTGGCCACCCACGTGGCCTCCAAACTCACATGCTGGCTGCCCAGTTGGCAATGTCCATTGGCCATCTCAGGTGGTTGAGTTTGATAGCTCAAACCATGGCTTCAGAACCAGGTGCAGCCATGGTTTTATTGCTGGAAACTGCTAGAAAATTCCAGAAATTCGTCAAAAATCACACAAAATGCCGAAAAGACAAGGTCTAGGCTATTTTGGGCGTGTGGGTCGGCTAGGACGTGGGCCGGTAGGCCATTGGCCTGCGCTAGGTTTGGTGCTGGTCTGGCTTAGGGCCCAACTCATTTTCGATCTGCATGAGCCATGCGTCGAAATTGCAGTATATATTTTTTTCTTTTTTTGTTTTATTTCCCACTCTCTCATATATATACACCTATGTATATACATATATATCGAAATTTGGCTTCTTTTCTTTTTTTTTTTCTCTAAAATTATTAAAATCTCTAATTCATCGTCTCTCATCACAAATGCCTCTATTGTATATCATTTCATCATTTATCCAATTATTTTCTCTAAAAATTGAATAATTCATCTAAAATCATATTTTTCTCCCAAAGATTTCATTTGTCATTCTAAAAATTTCATAATTATTCCAAAAATTCAATAATTAATCCTAAAAATCATTTCTCTTAAGAAAACACATTTTTCTTATAGTTTCATGTGTTTTCTTCACAAAATTGCATTTTCTCTCATTATTCAAAATTTTCTCCAATAAATAGACTCAAAATTGAGAAAATTTGGGAAAATTTCATATATTTTCATCGAAATTTAAGAGGATACACGGAATGTACATATGTCGGATCCGTTAATTCGATGCCAAAAATATGGGTCGTCACATGGGCAGTGAAGAAGGATTTGAAATTGAAAGAAGAAACCAAAAGATCTGGGTTTGGGTGTTCATGTAACCGAAGAAGACGAAGTAGAAAACTTGATTTTTGGGTTGAGTTTCAAATCTGGGTTTGTGGGTCATCAAAATAGAGCAAATCTGAAAAATTTGGATTTTGGGATGTTGAATTGAAGAACCGAACAAGAAAAATGAACAGTAATCTGAAAATGCAACGTGGGTGAGTTAAATTTCTGGGTTTTGGGTGTGTTTGTTAGGTGTAACAAGAGAAAAATAACAAACAAAAAAGTTTGAGATCTAATTTTTTGGGTTGAATTTCTGGTTGTGACTTGTTAAAATAGAGGAAACTAAATCTGAATTTTGTCATTCAAAAATTTGGATTGGGGGTTTGGGTAACAAAAGGAGAAGAAACCAAAAATTTGATTTTTGGTTTTGCGTTTGGGCGTTCAGCAAAGAAATAGAAGAAGCAACGGTTGCAAAAATCTTTCATTTTCTGGTTTTTGGGTGTTAAAAATAGAGAAAACGATGCCTTAATTTCTGGTTTGAGGTTTGATTTTATAAGTTTCTAGCTTAAATTTTTGGTTTGAAATCTTGATGTGTGGTGCGATTTTGTCACACCCCGACCCCCGGACCGGACATCATGTCTGTCAATGTAAGGCCTTGTCATCGGGCATCGCGCGGCTCCAAGCTCGGCGCGTGGTCCGCTGAGGCGCCGAGTGTGCGATAGTCATCATCATCTTTCCACAAACCTCTATACACGAGGTTTAAATCATTTCTTAATTTCAAATAATCATTTTATTCATGCTTCACTAAGCAATTAGTTTCAAATCAAATTCATCGGATGTTCAAAATCATATTTATACTGGAAATCAAGATAATAGTAGCGGAAGCACTTTTCGGATCAAATCTTTCTAAATCATTGAACACTGTTTAGCAATACCATAACTACAAATCATCAGTTTATCAATCAAAACAAAAATAGTGTTCAAAATGGTAAAACAACCCTATGAATACATATACAAAAATATGATACATGACCCTCCGGTCCAGATTCAAATATACATCGTAAAAACTGTACAAAACAGAGAAATAGTTTAACAAAAAAATATTACTCTCTATATCTATACAGCCTCCAGTCTCCGGTCTGCATCCTCACTGAGCGTTGGGCTCATGAGTATGTGTAAAATAAAAATATGATGAGCTCGAAAGCCCAGTGGATCTCCCCTACACATCAATAACATTATACAAATGAGCATACGAAACATGCAAACAGTTTCAAATCATTAGGGGCATTTCAAACACTTAGTTAGTTTATCCGTCGCGCTCTAATATAAGGAATTTACCATCTGATATTAGGAATTAACCGAAAGAGTGAACCACCCTCGGTATCCCAATTGTGGTCCTGAACACAATCAGGCATGACATCTTTATCAAACAGAAGTCTACCTCTGAGACCACGACCCAAGAAGATACTAAAACCAAGGGAAAAATCCTCATGACTTTCCAAATTCGAGGGTCTCATACGGCCGCTCGCAGTTTGGCCTAGTTGGGGATACCCAGAATGACGTCCTAGGACATCTAGAGAACCTCAACGTGATGTGCCACCAGTACCCGTCCATCGCCCCGATACATGGATTTCTTAGTAAATCTTTAATGTTCTTTAGTTTTACAATCATAGTTTTCATTCCACACAACATACAGACATGCTTATTCAAAATGCTAATCTAAGCAAATAAAGCAAACATACATCAAGCTAATCATAGTATCATAGTACTAGAAAGCGAGTAACCAGACATTAGGATATCATGTTAATCAATTCACCCAAAGCATACATCCCTATCGTGATACTAAGTACAGGACTTTAAACATGGGTCATATTCTGTATCCTACATCCACATAATACTAAAGAGTGAGGAAGAGATAATTTACCCCACCTGTACACGCCGAAACGCTGCTGGATCGTCACCCCTCGCACAGTAGTCCAATATCGTCAATCTTCATCATTAAATGGTAATGATATATTACTTTGGGCCTTTAATACACATCTAACCCGACCCTAAGGGTTCGTTATCAATCAGTCCTTTAGAGTGTACCCAAAACACTCCAAAACAACATCCAAGTCCACTGACAGCGGTCAGTACTGTGTGTACCACGGTCTACACACAATATCTCACCCAATAGTGGGATTTCACACATGCACACTACACTTGTGATTCCTTATCCAGTTTAACACTCAAATCTAGTGTATTGGACACCCAACAATCATTTAAACCCATAAACTAACTAAAGAATGGTTGTTCACATTCTTTATTCACCAAAATCCATTGATCAAGCCTTAAAAATGGGATTTTGTTTCAATGAAATCAATCCCTTCATTTCTATAACCACACAACCATTCTAAATCCATCATACTAGTGTCCAAACACACATACAAGGGAATAAGCAACTTGGGCTTGGTTTCCAGCCACTAAACCCACAACACAAAGTTCATAAACAAATCTTCATCACTTTGATTCACTAACCATTAGTAGCTACTCATTTATGAGATTTAATCTTAAAGAAAACTCAAAGAAAATCAGGAAACTCACATTCAAATCACTCTCCCGTCGTCTCCTCCGAATCCCAAGCAGTTTCAGTGCAAAATGAGAAAATCGGAGCTTGAAATATATATAGCTCGCACATCGACCGCGGTTGGCATTAGACGGACCTCAGTCCTCGGACAAATTTCTCTTCATGGACCTCGGTCTTCACTTTATGGACCTCGGTCATCCC
Source organism: Tinospora cordifolia (assembly GCA_030144865.1). Classification (NCBI taxonomy): domain Eukaryota; kingdom Viridiplantae; phylum Streptophyta; class Magnoliopsida; order Ranunculales; family Menispermaceae; genus Tinospora; species Tinospora cordifolia. Next base: position 11,969 of record JAJIYU010014316.1, read on the forward strand.
TTTATGGACCGCGGTCGGCACTTTACAGACCGCGGTCACCCATGTGACCTAGTTTCTATTTTTTTGCACTTTTCCACTGATGACCGCGGTCGGTTTGTAAGGACTGCAGTCTACAGTGTATTTTTCCTTTTTTTCTAGATATTTCTCACCACGGACCGCGGTTGGCATCAAACGGACCGCGGTCGGCAGTGTGATGTCTTGTTTTTTAATGCTTTTTTCTGCACGTTTCTAACTATCCGAATGTTCTAATTTATTTTATCTTGATTAAATAACATACAATGATCATTTCAAACAAGTTTCCAATCATTTTTATATTTATTTAGAATTTTCAAAAATTCATATTGACGTGGACGCATTATACGACCTAGGGTGATTACAATCTACCCCCCTTAAAAGAAATTTCGTCTTCGAAATTTAAATGAAAAGTACATGAGCGATGTGTCCAATCAATCTGTCTTGATGAAGAGATCTGGGTATTTCTTCTGCATCTCACTCTCAAGCTCCTAGGTCACTTCCTCCAGGTTATGATGCCTCCACAGGACTTTGACTAAAGGAATGTCCTTAGTCCTGAGACTCTGCACCTTACGACCAAGGATCTGCACTGTTGGCTCTTCGTAAGTAGCATCATCTCGAAGTACGATCTCATCCAGATGCAAAACATGAGATGGGTCTGGTTTATGCTTCCGGAGCATCGAAACATGGAACACATTATGTACTGAGGACAATCTATTTGGCAGATCCAGCTCATAAGTTCATGCACCAACCCGTCTGACAATCTCAAAAGGGCTGATGTACCGTGGTGCTAGCTTTCCCTTCACTCCAAACCGTCTGATTCCCTTCTGTGGATTGATCTTCAAAAATACCTAATCACCAGTCTGGAACTCTAGAGGTCTTCTCGTCCTGTCAGCATAGCTCTTATGCCTGCTCTGTGCTATAGCTAGTTTCTTTTGGATTTGCTTCACCTATTGGTTCATTTCCTCAATCAACTCGGGTCTAGTGAGTGCCTGGTCTTCAAACTCTGCCCAGCAAGATGGTGATCTACAGGGTCTGCCGTATAGTGCCTCGTATGGAGACATCTCGATGCTTGCCTGATAACTGTTATTATATGCAAACTCGGCAAGATGTAGATGCTTACTCCAATTTCCTCTGAAGTCTTGGGCACACGCTCTCAGCATATCCTCTAATATCTGTATGACCCTCTCTGACTGCCCATTTGTTTGTGGGTGAGAGGCTGTGCTCATGGTCAATCTGCTCCCCAATTCCTTCTGTAGACTCTGCCAGAACTGAGACGTGAATCTGGAGTCTCTGTCTGACACTATGGTATTGGGAACACCATGCA
>JAJIYU010014317.1:0-13282 GCA_030144865.1 Tinospora cordifolia
TAAAAAATAAAAGAAAGAAATAGAGAGAAAACAGTTTTGAGATTCTATCCCAAACGGGGGCCTACATTTCCAGCTTAACCAAAGCGCGAGGTGTCCGCTCCAACTCTCATGTCGTAGGGTTTTAGGAGGACTTCTGCAAATCCGCAAAAACACCCTGAGAAATTGAAGTTAAATTCATAAAAGGGAATTAGGGCTCTCTTTCGAGAAATGCAGAGACTTAAATTGTTGTCTCAACTTCGAAGAACAACGCGAGGATTCAGCACAACTAACTCTGAGAAGATCGTTGCTTCTGTGCTGTTCGAGCGATTGCCAGTAGTTATTCCGAAGATTGATCCCGTAGTCTACGCATTTCAGGAGTTTTCGTGAGTTTCTCCAGTTGTCTTTGTGATTTATGGTCCATGTTTAGTAAATTTTCTTCTTGAACATAATCAGGAGCTTCAATCGGTGCATGATTGATAGACGCGCATTCATGGTTTCTGAAAGTAAGTATCGTTTAGTTTTTTTCATAAATTGCAATGTTTGACATCTAGGTTTCGATGGGGACAGCAGTATCGACGGAAATATCCGGACGAGGTTCTGTCAAAAGCTGATGCGAGGTTAGTTTAGTTTTGGGTTTTATTTGTATTTCTTCTAAAATCGTTTAGTTTTATTGTTATTTAATTGATTGTTTCCATTTCATTTTTTAAGCTTTTGTTTCCTTTGTCTATAATTGAGTTAGAGTTGTGAGTCAAAAAGCATTCTGCATTTGTATGGGTTGAACTGAAATGATAGTTAAGGGGATTATCAAAATTTCCTTGGTGGTTGCAAGTAAGTGCAAAAATGAACTCGTAAAAAAACTGAACTTTGCTTTATGTAATGTTGATAGAGTATAATTGACCTCTAGATTTTAATTCTTAATAAATGAAGGGACAATTTAGGATTTTTCTTGGGGGGGTATCATATTGTTCAAGCAACATATGATTTGTGAGCCAAGTATTGGAGTAAAGGTTACTAAATAACTGCATTTTAAGCAGTTGTTTTCAATAGTTTAAGACACTTACAATAAGAAAAACCACTTGGATTTGCAACTTGTATGTAGGACTAGTTCATATTTTAATTATTTTAGTTGTTTCATCATTTATTTATTGTAGTCTTTCTATTAGAATTTTCCGATCCTTAATGTAACTTTTTGGAGAAAGAAAATATGAAGCTTACGCCTCACTTCACAAAAGGAAAACTATGTTAATCACACATCATATTCTTTTTAAAATAAGTTATTGATGTGCCCTTCAAAATTCTTCACTAGCCCATCTGGAATTCCTGTTTTCCTCCTGACAATTTCTTTGAGATCTTGTAAAAGCTATCGTCAAATGAAAGATATTTTCCCCTGGTGCGATCATACCAGCACTAATGCACCGGATCCCATCAGAACTCCGCAGTTAAGCGTGCTTGGGCGAGAGTAGTACTAGGATGGGTGACCTCCTAGGAAGTCTTCGTGTTGCACCCCTCTTTTGAAGAAGCCGTCAGTACCAGGGATAAGACACATCAGGAAGGACATAACCGGAAAGGCAAAGAAAAGGAAAGGGAGGAAAGGTCAAGAAACAACAAACAAAGCGGATCGAGTTTAGAAGAGAGGAGAAGGACTGTGGGCCCGAGTAAAATGAGGGTCAGTGATGTGGACCGGGATACTGTGGAAGCCTGGCCCAAAGAAAGGAAGCAGGAAGTGGGCCTTGATACAAAAAAATTGATGGGCGCAAACAATATTCAGGTTTACCATAGAAGGAAGAAAGAGTGGGCCCGAGGAACGAAAGCGATAACGGGCCAGCGGGAAGTCCAGGCGGAGAAAAATGACTCAGATATGGGGAGCGAGTTAGACTATCAAGAATACTGGGGACACACGAACACGAAGATGGTGACAGAAACACAGACATCGGAACAAGAAGAAGAACGGAGAATCAGCAGGAGGATGAGCGACCCTGGGGTGACGATCAACCGGAAACACAGTAAGGTACGTATTCTACGTAAATCTTTTCCTATGTATCCATCTAATAGGGAGACAGAAGATTCGTCGTCCGAGGCCAGTCAACCATTCTCACAAAGAAGCAACTGAAGACTGAACTCACAACAGAAGCAATAGAGGCCGACGGAAGGGGAGGAGAGGATGATATGGAGCAGGACCCACGATGAAGCGCAGAGAAGCTCAAAGGAGCTCGAAATAGAGAGAGTGCGAGACTTCCTATCGGCGATAAAAGTGCAGCTGATAAATCTAGAGTAAAGCCAGGATATGGGGAGTCAGAGGTGAAATGAAGATATTATCCTGGAACATCAGAGGCTGCGGGTCTTCCGCAAAAAGATGCATCATCAGGAAAACCGTTGCAGAAGCAAAGGCAGATATTATAGCAATCCAAGAATCTAAAAAGGAAGTGGTTGAAAAGGAGCTGATCAGAAGTCTATGGTGTCAAAGGTATGTGGACTATGATTACATTCCGGCGGTAGGTTCAGCGGGAGGGATCATTCTCATGTGGGATAGCCGAAGTACCATGGTTCAGGAGAAATGGGAAGGGACATTCTCTCTAACGGTGAAGATTAAAATCGGCGAGACCTCAATGGGGTGTTTCACAACGGTGTATGGACCGTGTGACAGGAAAGGTCGAGAGGAGTGTTTGATCGAATTAGCAGCAATATCGGCTAACATTCAAGGACCTTGGTGCATAGGAGGTGACTTTAATATGGTAAGACAAATAAAGGAGAAGAAGTATTGCAGACGTACCACATCTACAATGCAAATGTTCGATGAGTGGATAGAGGAGATGGGTCTGTATGAACCTCAGATAAACAATCTTCGATATACTTGGAGTAATGGAAGGGACAGACCAACTATGTCAAAATTAGATAGGTTCCTATGTAATGATGAATGGCAAGAGTGTTTCAAGAACCAAAAAGTGTGGGGCTTACAGAGGATCACATCTGATCATTGGCCACTAATGTTGAACATAGAGGCAGCTAAATGGGGGCCAGGTCCTTTCAGGTTCGAAAATACGTGGCTAAACCAACCCAAATTTAAGGAGTGGCTAGAAAAGGAATGGAAAGAGGATAATCCGAGCGGATGGGCTGGTTATAAAATAATGGTAAAGCTACAAAATCTAAAAGATAAATTAAGACAATGGAGTAGAGGACAAATTGAGGAGGAGAAAGCCAAAGTAAATGATCTGAAGAAGACCCTCAGGAAAATGGACATGAAGTTGGAAAACGAAGAGGAACCAAACCTGACAATGGAACGAAAACATGTAATAGAGGAGATTCAGCTCCTCGAAGGGAGACAAGAGAGGAGAGAAGGTCAAAGGGCTAAGGTGAGATGGGCAAAAGAAGGGGATGCAAATACAAAGTGCTTCCACAGAATCATGTCTTTGCAAAGAGCAAAGAATATGATAACAAAGATTGAGGACAAAAACGGGAAGGTGTGGGAGGAGGAAGAAGCCATTCAACAGATTATTATTAACTACTTCAAGGAGATCTTCACAGAAAAATCTGGCCCAAACAAAGGAATTCAAGGTGTGGAATGGAGTAGTATAACAGAAAGTGATAATAGGTGGCTGGAAAGAGAATTTCAAGAGGCCGAAATAAGGGAGGCAGTCTTCAGTTGTGATGGGAATAAAGCACCAGGTCCGGATGGATATACGATGGCCTTCTTCCAACAAGCGTGGGTGGTTGTTAAAGAGGATGTCCTTGCAGTCCTAAAGGAATTCCACCAGGATGCTGTTATCAATAGGAAGGTGAATGAAACGTATATCTGCATGATCCCAAAGAAGGCGAATGCCAATAAAGTGGAGGACTTCAGGCCTATTAGCCTTACAACAAGTATCTACAAAATTGTAGCAAAGACACTAAGTAATAGATTGAGAACAGTCTTGCCTAAAACGATCAGCGAGAGCCAAATGGCTTTTATAAAAGATAGGCAGATAGTAGATGCTATTCTAATAGCCAATGAGGCTGTTGAAGACTGCAAAGTAAATGGGAAGGAAGGGCTGGTGATGAAAGTTGACTTCGCCAAAGCCTATGATTCTGTCCGATGGAGATTTTTGGATTTTGTTATGCAGCAGAAAGGCTTTGGAGATAGATGGAGGAATTCGATTAAAGCTTGTATGCATATAGTCAACTACTCCATTTTCATCAACGGCTGACCTACAAGGAAATTCGATGGTCAGCGTGGGCTACGCCAAGGTGATCCCCTGTCACCATTCTTATATACTATCGTGGCAGACACATTCTCAAGGATCATGGAGAAAGCTGTCCAGGAAGGAAGAATAGAAGGAATGCAAATAGGAAAGGAGAAAATCAGCCTTACGCATATTCTGTTCGCGGACGACTGCCTGATATTCATGAAGAATGAAGAACAAGAAATTCACATAGTGATGAATATTCTTAATGCTCTATGCTTTATTTCAGGATTGGAAATAAATAGGAAGAAGAGCAAGATTTTAGGCATAAATATGGAGGAGGAGACAGTTAAGAATATGGCTGAGAATCTCAAAATTTCTTATGGGAAATGGCCTATACAGTACCTTGGAGTACCTCTTGGGGGAAATCCAAACAAAATTGGTTTTTGGGATCCAATGGTTCAGACAATAAAAGGGAGAATAGCAGGATGGAAGAAGAGTCTCCTTTCAAGAGGAGGAAGATTAACTCTAATTAGATCAGTGCTGGAAGTTGTGCCAACGTACTTCATGTCTGTCTTCAAGATGCCGAGGACGGTGGTAGCAACAATCGAAAGACATATCAGAAACTTTCTTTGGCACCATACAGAAGAGATCCGAGGTCACAACCCAGTAAGATGGGACCAAGTTTGCAATGTTGTTGACAGAGGAGGTCTTGGCATTGGGGGACTGTTAAAGAGAAACAATGCTCTTAGAGGAAAATGGATCTGGCGAATGTTCCAACAGCCAGAGGCTAGATGGGCCAAACTAATAAAAAGTATTCATGGGACAAGGAACCACGGTAAAGAGGCGGGAATCCAGAAGAAAAGCAGTCACAAAGCCCCTTGGAAAGGAATCTATAATATCTATAGTCAGATAAGGCCTTTCATTGTATGGAGAATTGGCAAAGGAGATAGAGTGGATTTTTGGGAGGACCAATGGTGCCTCAAAGGCAAATTAAAAGACAGGTTCCCTCAGGTTTTCAGAAAATGCTTTAAACAAAACGTGATAGTGGCAGACTTTAGGAGTCGTACAATGGAAGGGGACAGAGTACATTGGGGCTGGAATCTTCATTTGCGCAGCAGCCTAGAGGATAGCCATATGGAGCAGTTGGGAGAACTGCTGAATACCCTTAGCAACTTTCAGATGAGTGAGTCAAGTGAAGAAGACCAGCCGGTTTGGCAAGGGGAAAAGAACAATACATTTACAGTCAGGTCGTTCATGAGCAGACTGGAAGGGGAAGGAGAAGCCCAGACAAATCACATTTGTAGATCAATATGGGAAGTAAAATGCCCAACTAAAGCTCGAATTGTGGCTTGGCTAATCGCTTTGGGAAAGATCAGCACAACGGCCAACATTCAAAAATGCTTTCCCAATCATTATCTTAATTCGAATATATGTGTTATGTGCAGGAATGATGCAGAAACGATCCAGCATCTTTTTGGCGAGTGCATGACGATTCAGAAAGTTTGGCGATGGTGGCAGCAGAAGAACGACATCATTGTTTCTCCAAATGGTGGAAATCTCTTTCAGACCCCGGAAGAGGTTGTGAGAGCCAACTTTCAACCATACTGGAGAACCATTTTGGTGGTTGTTTTCTATAGTATATGGGAAGAACGCAATACAAGAATTTTCTTAGATAAATGTAAATCGGATTGGCTAATTTGGGAAAGGTCTAACATCTTGTTCTCAACCTGGATATCGGTGTCAAAAATGGGAAAGGGATGTAGTTTTGGGGATTGGTATTGTAATGGGGGAAATCTTATGGACCAACAATAGTTGGTCCAAGTGTATTTTGCATGTAATAGTATCAGACAGACGTCTCGTCTGGATGATACCTTTATATTAATATAAGTTTATAGTTTATTTTTCAAAAAAAAAATGAAAGATATTTTCCCCACCCTTAGAAATTCTTCACTTTGGACATCCATACAAGTAAGTCTAGTGGTGTACAACACACTAGAAATGCTGGGTCAAAAAATCAAGTTCAAATAAAACCATTGAAACTAATCAAGCTTTTAAACCTAAATTTTATACCCGTATAAAATTTTAAGCTACTTGATTTTATAAGGTTTTTTTGGATCAAGATGTGCTTGAGAATTTGCAATCGGTTAGTTTGGGTTGAGCCAAGGTTTTAAAAAATAATCAAGACATAGGAACTAACTTGAACTATTAAAAAAAGTTAACTTTTGTTGTTAAGATAAATCTAACTAAAATTTTAAATTTCTTAGAATGCAATAATGAAAATAGCATAAATGCGAACATCTGCTAACTATTCCAATGTTCATACTTGACTTGAAAATGATTTGCATGATGACTTCCTAAATTGAATAAACCATGGGATTTTAAGATCTATCTATTGAATATATAGAACAAGGTGATTAATCTAACTTATACCATCTGAAATCATATGATTGGGATGGTTAGCCTAGGGACTCTACTGGGTTGGGTTACGATTTTCTAAAAACTAAGTATATTGGATTGGGTTGGTGTTTGGTCAAAACCTGAACCACTCAACTCACCAGTTCTGAACACCCTTAAATGGATGTTCATTTTTCATTTGTAATTGGGTTCAATTTGGATGGGTTTATGTACAAACTAATTCAAAAGGGGTTGGTTTGATTTAGGCATAGGATTATTGGTTTTCATTCATGTTCTGAAAAATTCAAGGTATCTTCGATTGCTTCCTGACACGAAATTAATCAAAATCTTTGAAATGATTTCATTATTTCCATGAAATAAAATCCATTTTGTTGCGCCTTCTCGTTTGAAACAAGAAGAATCAAGTTCAATGGTTTTAGGATAATAAGCCTGTTGCAATGTATCGCAATGAATTTTATTTTTGTCTCCAAGTCATTCTCTCCAATTTGCAAGTAAAGGCATCAATTTCCCCTTCTCCTTGATGAGTATAACTTTACAACGAGTTCTACAGTTTCATGATTTGTATTGCCCAATATATAGAGAACTTACCCCACTCTCTAATTTTATTTTATTTTATTTTATTTTATTTTTTTACTCTTTCATTCATTCCCTTGCTTTATACCAATTTGGTGCATAAGAAGGGGGTTTTTTCCTTTATGACAAAAATTAAGACATTATGGTTTACGGAGGAATCATTGCCACTGAATGCAATTACAACTGTCCTTTTCCTTAATCATTTTAAATACATGTTGTGTTACTATGAACCACAAAGTCTCAAAGCTTAAAATAAGCAATAAAATATGTACAAGTAACACAACAAAATAATCAGATAATCTCAATGCATCAACATTGTGCATCATGTCAAGAATACTAAGTCTCTTATGAAATCTAAGTACTACTAATCTAATTGCTAACCTGTCCAGATGAAATGTAGCTATATTTTTACTAATTAATGATTTGATCTTCAATGTGATTCAACAAGTGATTCGGTTTGATCCACTTATGATATAGACACTTTTAACTTATGAATCATAAGTACAATACTGATTCAGGAATTTGATTCAATTTCTTTTGGAGTCAATGAGCTGTGAATTGCAAGATTAAGCCATTCAAATTCTTATTCTTATTGGCCTTGGGGCGGGCGGGGTAGTCCCCCTGGTGGATTAGTCGGGTTATGGCCCGGACACCACCAGCGGTCATCAAAAAAAAAAAATTCTTATTCTTAATACTTTGATTTATTGCACTCTTAAATCATGTGTCTAAGAGTTTAAAATCTGAAGAACATTAAAAAAAAAAAGGTAGAAATGTAGGATTATAACCATAACAAAGTAGATAAATCCTAATCATAAAATAGGAAATAATAAAATAATAATAAATAGTACAATAATTATAAATTGCATAATTGGACTTTAAGCATAACACTAGAATTGAGCGTTTGGCCAATTTTATAGCATTACAGTACATAAGTATCAATGTGATGAAAGAAGAACCTTAAGCTTTGTATATTTTATTTGACCCTCCTTGCACTTCCAAAAAATTCTCAGAGACCAGAAGATTACAATCACATATTTTCAAATAGTATGGACAAGCAAATGAATTAGGTGTCTTTGACAGTTAATGCAAATGAATTAGGTATCTTCTTCAAATTTTCATTTTTATATTAATTTTCTGTTAGTTAATGCAAAGTTTGACAACAATAGTAAATCTTGAGCTTTAATCTTGTTTGCCCAGTATTTTTATTACTGATGCTAAACATAGAGATGTATCATATATTACAAGTAGGACCTTTTTGGACCAACCTTTTCCCCCTTTAAGATAGAAAAAGGATTTCATTTCTTCTAAGTAAAAGACGAGTAGTACCTAAAGGCTAAAATGGTTCACTACAATTGTTCCAAGATTGCAATTATAATTCATAAAGTTCTGTCTATACCTCAAAGCTTTGAGGCAAATGGCTCAACAGTGGGAGGCTTAGCCTTGAGGTAGGATTAGCCTCAAGGTTATGAGTGTTGACTTCTGATAATAGATATTTCCTGTACATCATTTTCTTTTGCTTGATGCATGTGAAAGCTTCCAATTTTGTCAAATCTCTTAATAATTTATATTTTGGCATGGGCTATTGTTTTGTGGACACAATTTTAATTAATGTCCAGTATTTTTATCATTTTTTGAAAATTTAACATTTATTACATTATACTAGTAGATAAAATTAATTTTGTATATGAATTGTCCATGGACTTATTAATCATTAATTGATGATCTAGGAGTCTATAGATTTTAATTTTTTTGTTGCCTGGGCACATCCATGCTTCATTTAGGTTATTCCTGGCTTGGACTCTTGGTGCCTTGTAAACATTGACTCTAGATGAGCTAGAGCCTGGGCATGCCTAGCTAAGGGCTAGGTGCTGCAAGTAAAATTTATATATAGCTTCACAAATAAATAACTAATTTCTTCTAAAGTTATGAACCATATATATTCCACTATATAAGAGACAAATCTTTTGTAAAAATGGATTAATCTATATATGCACTACAATTTTGTGTTCACAAATTAAAGCAAGAAAAACATATTAAAAATATGACAATTGTTGGCATATAGTGATAGTGTAGTGATTTAATAAGGCAAGTTTGATGTTCTTTTGACTAAAAAAGGCTATGCAGTAATATGAAAAAAATAAAATAGAAACCAGAATTAGAGAGTAGGAAAAAAAAAAAAAGACAACTAGGATAATGAAAATATTCATATTATACTAAAATTAAAAGTTACACCACTATTCGGGACATACAATCACATGTATATCAATATAAACGAAAATTAGCCATATGTTTTCTATATTTAAATTAACCCTCTCAAATGTTTAAACAAATTTGAAAGAGCCACCGTAATTACCAGATAGGCCACACTTATGCTATCATACAGTTGGGAAGTGACTGGAAGTTAGTGGCTTTTGATCAGGTGTTGAGTATGTTGGGGATTGTGCAGTTTGTTCTTGAGAGCATATATAAGCATGCTGAGGGCAATGTTTTAGGCATTGGAATTTTGGATGATTGTGTATAGAATTGGCCGTGTCAAAAGGCTAATGCAATGTTGTATCTGTAATTTCATTTTACTTGATAATTGGAAGCAATAAAAGTCTGCAATCTCTATTTTTCTCTGTTTCCAATTCTTAGATTAAAGTTTGTGCAAATTAGGTTCCCCTACCATTGCCTCAAGTATGGCTGTGGCAATTTTATTTCAAATTGGCTAGGTGATAAACTAGTTGTCAATTACCTTGATAATATATGTAAATCCTTTAATTCATTGATTTAAATTTTGATTTCATTCATTAAAATCTCAAATGATTTAATTTTGATTCTTGATTTTTGATGACTATGTATTCTATTATGAGATTGGTAACATGCTCAAACCTCTGTTCATTCTCACGGATTTGCATGATCCAGTTTGTTAATTTTGACAATTACTTGTGTATCTATGTTTCAGTAATTTATTTATAGTTAATTTTGGTGAACTGAATGTACATAGTTAGTTCCTCACAAGGTAATTCTTGTAAACAGGGGAAAAGGTGATTACCAAATTGACTATGTACCAGCTCCAAGGATCACCGAAGCTGACAAAAACAATGATAGAAGGTACAATTTGGGATTTATATATTGGTAGTGTTAGTCAATTGGATTTTCTTTTGGTATCTACGTACTTGTGCATTAATATACTCAATAGTTCTAGTCCTTCAGCACATCACACTAATGACATCTTCTCAAGGAATTTCAACAACAAACGAAGGATTCCTTTTTTTTTTTTCTTGGTCTTTTTTTATTGAGTGGAAGACCACCAAACTTGCTAACAAACCTGATTGTTTTTCTCTAAATGTGTCTTATTCTTTACTGATAGCAGTAGACACCACAAAGTATGTAAACCTTCAAACCAAAATGGTAATGGGAGTGAATTAGTATTTCTCAATGCTTTGTTTTGTTTGGTTTTTGAAGTGTTTGGAAGACACCATTATTTCTATGATGATGGGATGGACAGTTTAAGTATCTAAGCCATCTTTTGACTTAAGTGCTTGTTTTTGTTTCAAGAGCAGTTTGCAATTATTCTTGTGGGAAGCTTTACCTATTGGTCCTAAGCTAAGATGAGACAGTGGATTCTGCTGGGTAGCTCAACCAGTTCAAGTCTTCGTCTTTTCTTTATGAATACGTACAATAATATACAAAAAAGAAAGTACACATCTAGAGGGAGGAATGGTGTACGATGTTAATTATAGAATCAAAGCAAGGATGAGAAAGTGGATTGTGCTAGGTAGCTCAACCAGGTTAACTCTTTGTCTTTTCTTTGTAAATACATACAATGATGTGAAAGAGAAGGTGCTCATCAAGAGGGAGAAATAGTGTACAATGTTAATTATAGAATCAAAGCAAGTTAGATTAAGTGAAGAAGTGCTTTTAGAATATTGTATTGCTTACTGCATCCATTAAAGTGGAAGGGAAAAGTACAATTACTGGTAGGCCACATGCTTTTGTAGAACAAAATTTTAGGTAATAAAGAAAGAACCTCTTAATATGTGCTAGTGACTTTGTAGAGGTCTTTTGGGGGAGTGGTTGAGGGGCCATTCTACCATTTTGTATTGTCTTGGTACTTATTTTAGATGACATATCCATTTGACTTTTGATGTTTTCACAGTGATGCTGTTCTTGTAACAAAAAAAAAAAAAAAATGTAAAAAAAAAGAAATAGGTAAATAAAGAAAGAACCATTGAAAATTTTTATAATACAACTTATGAAAATGAATTATTTCCTTTTTACCATGGTAGCAATTTTGCATTACCTTTGTGTCTTTGATCTTACTTTCAGTATACCATTCGCAAAAATGAATTCTCAGGTGTGTCATCTTTCTTGGTGGTCTAGGCTGCCCTGCCTTCTGTGGTTGTTTGCCAAATTACTGAAATGCCGTTGTTCTAGAGAAAAAGTTTACTTTTTTTTTTTTTTCCTTTTTCTTGAAGGTCATTGCAGAGAGCTCTTGATAGAAGACTTTATCTTCTACTTTATGGTACCACTCATGGATCACCAGCAGGAAAACCAGTTTGGCATTTTCCAGAGAAAGTCTATGAGAATGAAGAAACATTACGCAAGGTTACATTTAACAGTCCCTTTTATTGGTGGTTTTTTCCTCTTTCTTCTCTTACTTTTGTGTTTTTTTGTTTTTTGTTGTTTCCCTGGTAGACTCGAATTTTAATCCTTTAATTTGCAGTGTGCAGAGTTTGCACTAAAATCTGTTATTGGAGACCTTTCACATACATACTTTGTTGGGAATGCTCCTTTTGCTCATATAGTTACGCAACCAACAGAGGATACAGCCAACTTTCCAATATTCAAGGTATCTTTCCTAAAGAACTGCTATTTTGATTCTTTTCAAAATGCATTAGTTTTCAATTGAATCATGTTCCAAAAATTGTGGTTTGTGTCATTGGTGTAATTGATAATTTAATTTGGCACATTCTTGTGACAGGAGTGTTTAGGTTTAGTGGTAATTTTACACGGTATTATATCCAGTTTTTGGTGGTCTTGGATCATATATTTTTCTTTAACATTGGATGCTCCCCTCAATTTGTATGTTTGATATTTCCCTATTTTTGCATTCTTCTATCTCTCTATGTGCAGGATGGATGTATTTGCCCCCTTTTTTTTTCATTAATCTTGTTTCTAATTGTCTTTCAGCGATTCTTTTTCAAGTCTCAAGTGATTGCTACCAACAAATTTAAGGTGGGAAAGTGTGAGGATTATGTTTGGGTGACAAAAGACGAACTAATGAATTATTTTCCAGAGCAAGCTTCTTTCCTTAACAAGATGATCATCAGCTAAGCCCTTCATTTATCATTTTGTCCAAGCTTATTATGGGGGCTTTTGAAGTATTAATGAAGGCACTTCCGCTTTTCTTTCAAAGTTCAACAAATCATTTTCCTCACCTGTTCTTGTCATGAGCATGTCATGACATCTGAACAGAAAGTAGAATTGTAACTACAGCATCGAAAAATCTAAAATTTTGATGGGGTATTTTTCCATGGTCAAGATGAGATGTATGATTTATTTACTTGGTAAAATTTTCTTCAGAATAAGAACTTTTTCTTTTTTATTATGTTGTAGCTTCCGTTGAACTGAATTTATGTTCAGTTTTATAAGTGTATTTGGAAGACTGTCCTACTGACCTATCAAGACTGCTCGGCAAGTGTGTGCTAATTCCTTCAAGACTGCTCGGCAAGTGTGTGCTAATTCCTTCTTTGTTGATTCAGTGTGTTTATCTCTTCATTTGTTGTGGTTGTGATGCAGGACTGGAGACATGGTACCTGCGTTCTGTGAAAGCTTATGGTTTGGAACGTAGCTGTTACTTTTGCAATTTAGGCTGGCATTCTAGCACTAACCAAGGTGGTTTTGTCCCATGGTTTTTGTACATAAATTGAATTAATCAGCCATGTCCATAGTCGATCTGAGGAAGTTTTACGTCACCTGTGAGCTAACCTAACACAACTCTCCTCTTTTATCCAAACTTGGGATAGGGTAGTAGAAATGGAGTACAAGTTGAAATTTTAGAGATATAGAGAAATTACTATAAAAGCTTTTATTTATTCACAAGATTGATGGAGAGGTATAGGGAGAACAAGAGAGGTTCTTTATATGGTCTTCGTTGATTCTGAGTAAGT